>JAZHYW010051821.1:0-154687 GCA_037355805.1 Ixodes ricinus
AAAAACAAACACCATAACTATAAAAAATACCAATTATGTTGCAGTAAAGAAGTCACTTATATCAGTTTGTTTTGAAGGTGCTTTGTACTTCACAAGGAATCTCTCGAGGCTTGTCGTGTGGGCATAGTGTTGCCCGTTAGCAACTGCTGCATTTAGAGCCCCACTGACTGTCCAAAGCCGACAAGAGTTCACGTCTTGAAGGGGTGGGGGTGTGGGTTTCGGGTTCTTCTCCTGGGCAACACTTGTCGGGTCCATTATTCAATGGTCGCGTCAGAAAACGGCACCTTTGTCGCCTGACTTCCGATGAAGACCGACACAGTTCTCTGCCTTAAAACGTTCAGACCATCTGTTTGATGCCTTGAAATCTTTTTTTCTCATAACAGGTTGACTGGCACATTTGCAGAGCACGCTTGTCAAAATTATTCAAGCAGTGCTGTTTCAACATTCTCATTTTTGGAGCTTTGAAGCTTTTTGCAGTTTCCACTGTTTCCATCAGTGATTATTGCTTTAATACACTTCCCATTTTCCACCAAGGCTAAGACCGTTGCCACAAAAACGTTAAATTCATCCGCAATCTGCTTTTTCGTCCAGTTGTTACCTGCTTTTTGAACGAGCCCAGTTCACTTACGATGTGGATCAATTGTTATGCACAGTTCAGTCCCGAACACCCCAAAAAAAGTGCCACTTTCTCTGTTTTGTTAGGTCTATTGTTTTGACGTGGCAGACGACCGCGGGTTCCCGAGAAGGGAAACAATCACAAGTGACCACAGCACCACTGACGCTCCCTCAGAAAGCCGTCATCGTGCAACGTAGTGCAGTAGCCTGTAGCGCTTTGGTAGTTAATGCACACTTTTAGAGTTGCTAGGAGCTTATCTGCACTGATCTCACCGAGAAAGTATGCTGTTGCTGGGAAATAACACTTCATCGGTATCGCCGTGTTTTACAGTGGAATCTCGTTAATTTGAACCCGAGGGGTATCAAAACTTTGTTTGAATTAATGCAAAGCTTGAATAACTGGGAGTCTCCTCCCCAGACACACATAGGACGGGACCTGCATGTTAATTTGAATTATCTACGAGTTCGAATTAACGAGATTCCACTTACTATAACCGGTATTCGAGGTTTGACGATTTACTATATCGGAATTTGAGCGATAGAGGAAATGGGAATTCAGTCGGGACCGGTGCTTCCTTTTACTATAACCGGAGTTTTACTACATGCAGATTTGCTATAACAGGGTTCTAATGTGCTAATTTCTCGTCTCCTCCGTTGAATTGTCACCGGGCTGTGATTTTAACCAAAATTTCAAGTACACCTATTTGTTGTCGGAATGTAATGTGCAAAATGGGGCTTGTACTCGAAGAGTGCTTCTTCTGCTTTCGGTCCTTCACTGAAACAACATTGCTTGTTACTGCTGTCAGCGACGAACAGTGGCAAGTAGACGTGAGCACAGAGGCAAACAGAAACTGTTTCTGTGTCCACATCTCCTTGTCATCGATGGTGGTGCCACTCGAGTGATACAACAGAAAACGGCCGCGCTCGGTTTGCGTCCGCTGCCCGATGGCATCCTCTCGTACACAAAATCAGTTTTTCGCTCATAATGTTTTCCTTCGGTAAGCTGTAAGCTTGCACACTTTTACATCTGATTCCAATTGCTTTCCAATTGCTGGCTGTACACTCTGGTGGCAATACACAGTTTGCTCATGTGATGCAAAGAACACGGTTTGTTATTTTTCCACTGTACTCTCTGTTCTTTGGGGATATATTGGGGTTAGGTTTGTGAAAGTCCAGAAAAGTTAAAATCACGTCAGTTCTTTTTTTTTTTTTTGTTCACAATCTCTTTGAGAGTGTGTGACTCCCAAATTCCGCATCGTGACTTGCTTACATTGTCTCAAAAAGGCAAGTTATGCGGGCCCTTCAATTTCGTTTGCTCGAAACAGAATCCTTTTAACTAAGGCAAGGAACTCCGCCAGCAAAGCTACTACCTCCGAGCATGGCTACACGGAGATGTTTCAGGCACGCAGAGAGGTAAAGACTGGAGCAGAACAAGGCAGATCCTAAGCACTGACATGGGTGGTCCCGAGAAGAATGAGAAAGAGAGTTACAGAACAGCGGAGAAAGAAAGCAGACAATGTGGAGCGCAAGTTCATCTGCTTCTTTTGCAGGGGTTGTGGTGACGTCAGAACGCCGAGCTCTGATTGGCTCTGATTGAAGGATAGTGGGTAGACCTCAAGGCAGCTTGCTTTGAGGTGTTCCCACTGTCCTTCACTCAGAGCCAATCAGAACTCGGCGTTCAGACATCACCACAACCCTTGCGAAAGAAGTAGACAAACTTGCGCTCTGCATAGGTTAAGCATGTTCGTTTTACCACGATGAGTTGAAGTTGTTGAAGTGCCTGTCGGCTTTATTTATTTTGATGCAACGTGCGATGCCGGTGCTTTCCTGCAAACTAAGCTAGAAAAGAACTTAACACAGACCTTACAGGTGATGTTTTCCTGCTTCTTTGTGTCCCTGCAACGACTTTTTCACTGTTTTTATCGTTTGCACCGAACCTGAGCGCACTGAATGTAGTAACTTAGTGAACTTTCTCTTATCTCGAAATTCGCTTTATTTTTAAAGTTATAGGCATATTAAAATCACAAAAACAAGCAAAAAATAACCTCCTCCATGACGTTCTTGGTCCTCTGTCCCCCCTTTTCCCGCGCCGGAGGATTCCCCTTGCCACGGGGAAAGGAGGTGAGGCCGAGGAGAGAAGCTGCCCATGAACGGGGCATCTTTCTCTCCTCGGCTGACATCGGGACCGAAAACGTCACGATTTCGTCACATGTTCGTTCGACACCACGAGGCGCCCCCGTAGGAGGAGGAGGTGGTTTCTGCGTCGTTCGTTAAAATATGATGCACTGATATTTAGTTACTCTCTCCGTGCCCGCTGGCTTCCCCGAACCCCAAGAGACGTGGAAACCGCATGAAAAGGTAGACGCTTAAATAGGATTGCAGGGCCTCTTAAGGCGTCGCCAGCAATGTGGGCCCAACGGGATCACCGATGTCCGTGCCTATGCCCTGTTCTGAAGTGGCTTGAATGCATGAGACCTTTTTCCTCGAGGCTATTATATTAACTTTATGGGGGCATGGTTTCATTGTTGCCAAACTGCATCCCCCGTGTGGGTACAGTGTACCAGTCCTCCACGTGTCTCTGTCTGGCAACCAGATCTGGAATGTGTCCACTGAGGAGTGCGTTCCCCTGTGCCGGCTGGCTGGAGGGGGCGTCTGCCTGCTCAGGTGGTCCCCCGATGGAGCCCATCTGCTCGCGGCCGCTCCACAGAGTCTCTTCAGGTGAAGCCCCCTTTGGTTTTAATGTTTCTCCTCCTTCGTTAGAGGTGCAAGGTATAGAAAACAGCTGTGTGTTGCAACTCCATCAGGCCCTTGCCGTCCTTATACAGAGTTTTATTAATGCTAAAGCATTAACTGTCCCATAGAGTGGAGCCGGCGGCGTCTGTAATTGCAAAAAACGGCGCCTAAAAACTTGTAATCGTGAAAAATAGCACCCAAATTGGCTGCGACGCTTCATATCGGCTGCTTGGTCACGGAAGCCGGCGTAGCCGCTCAAGTTCAAAGTGGACGCACTTCAGAAATAAAGCACTAAGAAAAGCACAGCAACGCAGCTGCCTCATCATCGAAGCCGGCAGGTGCACTCAAGGTCAAAGCAGACGCGCTTTGGAAATAAAACACAAAGAAAAGCACAGCAACGCAATCTTTTTTCATAGAAGCCATTGTGTAGCCGGCAAGGTTCGCCGTGCCTGCGCAATGGGGGAGCAAATTATCCAACTCGTTGCGACAATTATAACCCTGTGTCATGTCCCCCTCCATAGTGTGATTCACTTGCACAAACAAAATTGTGTAGCTTTCACAGATTTTTCATTTTTCTATATCTGTAAAGCCTAGAAAACAAATGCCCCGTATAATTTCTATAGAAAGGTTAAAATGAATTGCTAAGAATTTAAGAGCAGGCTATTTCCTGGTCAGAGCATGTCAGAAACCAATCTTGATGTTTTTGTACAACTGTATTATGGTATATGTTGTTCAAGACCACATAAAGGCACATTTAGGTATTAATTTGGCTGTAACAATCAGTATTAAAAGGGCTTTAACTGCAGTTTCCTATGCTGCCAAGGTAGATCATCACAGAGCACGACCAGGTTAGATACTGTGTTGTTTGTGATCATTGCAAGGCAGAGAGTTTAGTTGCACCCAAAATGTTAGCAATGCTTTTTTGGGGGACATAGTTTCTATTTCAATTTGTTCTTGCACATTTGCCTTGTTAATGTTGCCTTGGGACTTGGTATATATCATTCTTTGCTCACATAAGTTTTACAGTCTGATTGTGAAACTATTTTGCTTTACTTAGCTCGGAACTCAGTTCAACAATGGGGCTAGCTTGCTCGAGTTGGTGAATGCGAAATGAGCAATGTTTTTACGGCTACCACTTTTATTGCGCCTAGCCATGGGTCCCCAAACCCCGGCTCGCGGAGGTCATCTGACCGGCCCGTGCTTTGCCGTGGTCCTTCCAATGAAGCCCAGCCCGCGACCCGTTTCGAGCAGGCCCGCTGCTGCCGGGGCAAAAATGAGTGCACTAAGGAATTGGCGCCGCGACGTGCACTAGCCGCGCAAACCAAGACACTAGAAAGAACGAGAGAAAACTGCCTGTAGTAACGTGGCTCCTCTTGCCATATTAATAATTGGATATTGTCATCATCAGCATCACCATTCTTAGTCCCGTTTTATATCTAACTGTACGTGAAAATTCCTTTTGCATTCTCAGTATATTGTGCTTAGCGTCCTGTGTCGTAACTATTGCATATTGTTAGCATCAGTTGCACCATTCTCATTATTCTTCCACACTGTGTGAGTATGCCAAAGTTTTATTACGCTTTGTGTTATGCTTGGTGAGTTTTATGAGTTCTTATTATTTTGCAAAGTCATTGACTTTGCAAAATAAAGTACATGTAATATTCATACACCTTAGATTTTTTTTAATTTTTACTTTTAATTTTGTATTTAAATGCTTATCTAGGATTATTTTTGTATTTCCCCATTTATAATTACTTACTCAGTTATTTTCCGACCATCCAGGCTGTGACAGGTCCCCTTATCTGGCCCCTTAGCCAAAAAGTTTGTAGACCCCTGTGCTAACCTAACACTCATTTCCAATAAGATCATAAGTAAACAAGACCATCCCATCAGCGTTTCTCCGCTTCTCCTAGCAAGCCGACCCTACCATCCAAAAGTGCACCTGTAGTGATCAAAGATGACCACTAGAAAGGAAAGAGGAAACAGTGTCTAAACCTAAGAAAGGCAGAACGTAGGAAGGTTTGCTAAGGAATAGGAGAGGGCTTACATGGTGCCGTACGTGAGACAAGGGAATCTCGGTGGCCTGGGACCAAGCAGGCACGTTGAGCGAGGAAAGAGACGTCCACACAAATCGGAGGTTGGAACAAGACTAATATATATTTTTGGGAGTCGTACAATGAGGCGGGAGGGTACAGGGACCCGACAGTTGCTGCACAGGCTGATGACGCTGATGATTGAGTGCCGCCATCTGATGTAACGATGTTATACTATAGCATCCACGCCTGTGTTGCTTCTGGCAGGGTCTGGGACACGCAGTTCTGGCGCTGCGACCGGTGGTCGACGTTCCAGGGACGGTGTCAGGCGGCGTGCTGGAGTCCTGACGGAGCGCAGCTGCTGTGCGCGTTCTCGAACAGCCCTGCGCTTTATGCGGTCTCTTTCCCCAAGCCTCTGAACCCGTGTTTGGGCGATGAGGAAGAAGACTCTGCCTGGATCCCTCACTCTTCGGCAGGTTCAGGCAGCGGTCTCCCTGTGGTGGACCTTGCCGAAGTGACGCTGTCGGCCCTTTCGGGACACCCAGGGAACATCAAGTAAGCCACTTGGCAGCTCGGTTTCTCATGGCTACTAGGTGTTAATGTTTCTCGTAGTTAAAGGCATCAAGGTTTCTCGTATCTATGAGGAATCAAGGTTTCTTATACTCATACTCATACTCTCATCATCAACCTTTTCATAGCTACAAAACATCAGTGTTTCTGAGAGTTATGGGGCATCAATGTTTCTCATAGTTATGAGACATTTCTGAACAGACTAGTAGCTGCAATAAAAATGCACAGCGAAAAATGCGGTTATATTGAACGAAAATTGCAGCATCTCCCGGTAGATTCAACTGCCAAGAGCACCGTCTTGCTCTGCAAGCTAACTTTTTCTTCTGGGCGGTTGCATCGACCGCCCGGAAAAAGCGGCCACTGAATAGCCGCGTGGCGCGTCCCTCATGACGTACAGACAGCCCTTTGAGAATAAACAACTTTTCTAATCTGGGGGCGCTTGTTTTTGTCAAATTCATTAAAGCTTTTATATATTGAATTACCCGCTATATCGAACTGGTAGACGGTTTTTTGCGAGTTCGATATAAACAGGTTCGACTGTAGCCCCAAGTGTGACCTGGGTGACCAGCTCCAAGATTTATCAGCCAAGCTACGAAACTTGACTTTTGTGGCTCCTGAGCTGCTCCAAAGCAGAACTTTTACTGTTCCAAAGCTGATCCAAAGGGGAATCTTTGCTGCTCCCAGACCTGCTACAGAAGTCTGAAGCTTGCTTCCACCCCTGCTGCTGACAATTTTTTGGGGTCTTGAGTTCGAGTTCGATGAACGTAAAATGTAAGCAAGGGGCAGAATACTCTATGGAAGCCAACCTTCTGCGATCATTAATCTCCAGCTTCAAAGTGCTTTACCAGCACACTTCACTCCTCCTAGTTCTTAGTCCGTTGCAAGACAAGAACTGCAGGAGAAACTTCACCTCTGAATTTCCAAAGAGAACAGTCACCGCCACATCACTCGGTGTGAATGCATAATTATTTTGACGTTGCAAAATAAAACCAGCACCAGTCACTCTTTTTTTTGTTTTTTTTTAAAGATGTGCATTTACAAAGAAAATTTACCTAATACTTATTGTGGCCTTGGGCAGTTGGCATTAATGAAGTGTTTTTTCTTGGGTGGGGCAGTCTCTTTTGCAGCTCTCAGCAAGAGACTATGGCTATACAATAAAATCCTTTCATAGTGAAGACAGATATATATATATAGTGAAGATGTGGATATAGTGAAACAAAGCTGAAGTAGTACACTTGTAATACAGGTACAGGCATTGGAGTTACTGACGTAGCAAAAATGCTAATCTAGTGAAGATAGGGTCTAGCCTTGTCCATACGTCCAGCGTCCGTGCTCACATTGATTGCACTGCTTCCGGGATCGGCCCACTTCTAAAAAAACGTTTGCCCGCACGAGGGTTTAAACTTAGGACCGCTTGCAGACGTCTTAACCACTACGCTACACTCCAACGTTGCATGTAGCCGCTCAACGTCTATACAGGACAGGGCGCTGCAGTCAAATGCGTATATAATCGCATTAAACTTTGCATGCATTGGCTCAATGTTTATAGACGAGAGGGCGCTGCGGTCAAATGCTCAACTGCGTATATAACCACGATCCGTACCACACATTCTCTTTCTGACATGGACCGTTGACTTAAGCTTTGGTGATGCGTTCCCACAGCTTCTAGCGGATCCAAGCTGATCCGCTAGAGGAACCACTGGCTCTGCATTTCACCGACCATAAAGCAGTAATAATGAAGTCAAAATGCAACCCGGAACTCAGCACTACCTATGAGCAATAAAAAAAAAATCAGCACCATCAGCACTACCTATGAACAAAACAATCAGTATCAGCACCACCAGAGCTTCGCCCCAATCAACATCATTCACCACGTGGAGCTGCGGCCTCTTTTCTGAAGGGCAGATCTTATCATTGTTTCAGAGTTTGTTTCATTCCCATATTTCACAAAATAATGGTGCAAAAATTTTTCTAAGTAATGTTCGTGTTCGTACTACGTTCTACGACAGTGTTGCTTCCCGAAGTCACTGCACTGCTAAAATGGGAACTGGTTTCATCTGTGTGACAACAAAACTTATCTAATGAGTGCACACAAGCACCAATGAAAGCTCTTATTTTGTGCTCCCAAAACATCTAAAAGGGCAAAATGGACGGTGGAGTGCAGTAGGAAGCCCCTTATTACACGTGGGTCTGTTTCAAAAATGCTGAGTTTCAAAAACCAGCCATAGGTGATGTACTCGGACATGATTTTAGTTGTTACGACTCGCGATGGTGCTCTATCCTTGAGAGAGTGTATAGTTTGATGTCTGTACAAAGTTAGAAAAATAATATCTAAAGCTTGGTTTATTGCTCTGGTCTGAAATATCCGGTGGACATTTGATTTCTATGAAAACAAACTTGAGTGCCCTCTCTCTTTTGCAATTTTATCTTTCTATGTTGGGTTGCAAGTTGCAGCTTTGAACTCTCCGCCGTTCTCGTCGGAACACAACACAGTAATTGCAGCGATGTTTACGGGACGTGTGATGTTTTACTGTCAGTCGATCTTGTCGCCGTCTTTCGTCAGGGTCGGAGGAACTGTGCAGAACATGGCTTGGGACAAGCACGGAGAGAGACTGGCTGTCTCTTTCAGAGGTTGGTCGTCTACCGACGACTTGCGCTTTTGCGCGAGACAATGCAATGACTGAAATTTTGTTTCCCTCCCGCTCCAGACCACGGACAGTATGTTGCTCTCTTCTGCACAAGGACATATCCGATGCTTGAAGTCAGTCCCTGGTGAGTGAAAGCTCCCCATTCTGAACTGGGTATTCCATCCTTCGTCAATCTAAGGCTGCGACTGTGCTAGATTCCTGAAGTTCATACCGCAACTCAAATTCTAGCGTCAAGGTCGTAGTATGGCAGATCCTCAATTAGACAGTTACATTTCATGCGATCCGAAGCTTGAATGTAGGGAACATCCCATAAGCAGTGTTTTGTGTTTTTGGTATGTATCGATAAACCACAAAAATTAACCCACGAGCCGGTTTTAATGTAATCGGGGAAAGCCAAAAATCCCCAATTATGAGCTGTCCTTCATTAAGAGAAATCTAAGCTTCGCAGAGAGAAATCTTTTATACAGGTTTATTTTGTGTTGAGCCCAGAGCACAGCCCTCACTAAACTGTATACCAGGCTGCTTCTTTCTCTAGAATCCCCTTGTCTTGTTCTTTTCTTTTATCCAGGGAGCCAAACTGGTCATTATTCCGGTTCAGGTTCCGTAGCTTTGCATTGTGTTCCAGTTCGGTTTCGGTTCTGTGATGAATTCTAAATAACGGTTTGGTTACCAGTTCAATTAAATGCAAATCGGTTCTTAAAAAGAAAAGTCCACAGCTCCGAGTTGTTAAGTAAAAGTAGTCTGTTCAACATGACATCATCTGCATTAAAGGAAAAGTTCATCAGAAGCCTTGCTGCTGAAACGAGGACAGCAAAATAAAGATATGCTTAATTTCATTTTGTTATCTTGACTTTTAATCTCAAATTAAGTGGTAGAATTTACCATTCGTCACAAATTAAATGGTCATACAGGCACTCAGAAACGGTACCAAAGTGCGGTACTCACATGTGAAGTCAATCAGCTGGCACGCACAGTGACACCGTAACGGTAGCACGCCTGAATGCCTTGTGCATCGCAGTGTCGGTTGCGCTTGTCGCAGCTTCGCCTCTTGGCGCCTCCAGATTTTGCAAGCACGGAACAAATGCACCGACAACTGTTGACTTCTTGTTTTTATTTTAATGTTTATGATTGCTTTCTCTTTTTTGAAGAACATTGCTTAGCACCAAGAAACGAAAAACACAGACACACACAAAGAATAGCTTGTTAGCCTCTTGGCATAATCAAATATACAGTCGCCGACCGATTTTTCGGACGTTGATTATTCGGACGTTTTCGCCGAATTGTCATTCACCCCATAGAGTTAATGTATAGCATTGACCGAAATTGTGCATACCGTAAGGCTTATTACTCAATATCTCGGACATAATTTGTGTGATTTCCTCACTTTACAGCCGCAAAACAGCCGTCACAATAGCGCCACGAGCTTAGTTTCCGCCATTTTGGATGTTTTGATTGTGCCCTGTAGCCTCGACACCAAGTCCCACGCAATAAACAAGCTGGGTTGAGGTTTATTCAGGTTTTCCGGTTCTGCCATAGCCAACATGGCCACCGTCTGCCCATTCTTATGGTTCTTCCAGTTCTCGTGGTCTGTGTTTTTCGAGTGCGACCGCGAGAAAAGCAGCCGTCTGCCGTTCGTGTGGTCTTTGGGTGCGAAGGTTTTTTGCTGTAAGGCTTAGTATTGAAGCGAGCTTGGTGGACTAAATGTTGTCTACAAATAGTGCCAAATGGCACCAACTTCAACTTCGCTGTTTGTGCCAACGAAGGCGCCGACAAAGCGCAGCACGGTGATCAGACAGGTCAGCAAACAAGTGAAAAGTGAGCAATATAAAGCAAAAGTTGCAAGATAACTTAAAATTGACATCAAGCAAGTGTAGAGTGGCTAATATGCACAAAAATTTGATATTTTGGCAGAAATCAATTTTTCGGACCGCTTGATTATTTGGACAATTTCGGGGTCCCTTCAGGGTCCGAAAATCAGTCGGCGGCTGTACTTCGTTTCACCATACAATATTCCACGATGGACGCTAGGACCTACCTGCGCCAATCTATATTTTGTAGTTTCTCACTTGACTTTGCACTCCCCACGCCGCACTGCCCAACCAAGAGAGCATGTGACACCCCCGAGCTATGGATTGACTTCGGTGGCTCGTAGCGTCCTTTTCAGTTGATGGTAAGGTGAAACAAGGTATAGGGGTACGCCACCGCACCGACTCGCCGACGCCAAATTGTGCTCCATATAGACATTAGTTTTTCTATTTATTTTGTAGTTTGTGTCGTAAATATTTAATTACTTCGTACCACTGCCCGCAAAAAGGCGCGGCTCACATTTTATTACGCCGAACCGTTTTCCAATGAACCGGTAAATGCCACATGAGATTACGGTCCCATTCCGGTTGGGGTTTAATATTAAATGCTTGATTTCAGTTACGGTTTTGTTCCGGTTTGGTCAGAAATAACGGTTTTGCTCCGGTTTTTGGTTTAGGCTCGAGTTTGGTTTGGCACCTTGCTTCTATCGATGCCGTGAAATTTTTCAAGTATTCAGGTTACGCGCCTGTTCCCTGGTGATAGAAAAACCTTATACCCACGTCCTGTTTTTTTTTTTTTTATATTATAGGTTTTTGTTAACTTTTTTTTTACGTGACCAGAAATAAACATTGAAAAGCACCGTATATGCAGAAAGAAAATAAACCATGGAAAAGCACTCGTGAATTCGAAAACAAAAAAGAAAAACATTTTAAAGAAAGCAGTTACAAAAACCATTTCATTTTGTTCTTGTTTTGTTTTTTTGCTAGAGAGGGTTTTGTTATTCATTGTGAAAGAAAGTGTCTCAAGGTCGTGATCATCATGAGAAAAGGTAGTACAGTGTAATGAAGGTCTCTGCCGGTATCAAGGTCTTGCTGTTAAAAAGGGGTCATTCGGTTCTTGTGCTCTTAAAGAGCTGCACTCGTGGAGAGGTTGGGGACGTCAGCATTGGGTGTGTATAAGGAGCGAGAAAATTAAATGAAATTAGCCGTGTTTGAGACGTTCTCCTACTGTCGTCTTTTCCTCCGACTTGAAAGTTTCTTAATTTTTCTGCACCACAGTCTCGGGTGTTACATTATAATTAAGCCAAAAACATGGAACCCTACCCATAACATTGTGCTGCTTTCTTGCTCCAGTTGTCGTGGTCGCATTTGCTGATGCTAGTAATATGCTGCCTGCTTGGGTGGGCTTCTACATGGGGCATTTCTTTCCCCTTTTTCTGAACAGCGGCTTTATCTCCGGGCCCCATGGGGAACACGCCCAGCTGTTGAGCTTCTACAACGGCTTTGAGGGTGGTTCCTTGCTCACTGTGGTAAGCTGCTTTGCCCAAACTTTTGGTATTCTAATCTTTGGGACCTCTCATTTCGGTTACCAAAAAATACTGTCGCCCTAGCTCGCAATGACGGCACAAAGCCTGGGTGAATCCAGAATCGGCAGTCACGAGGCTTTAGCTTATCCTTATTTGTGTCAATCACCAAATGTTATTTGCCAAGGTAGTGCCACGCTTGCTCTAAAATTAAACCATTTGAAATGAACACGGTTTGGGAAAAAGGTATTGAGGCTTCATCATGATTACTCCACAGAATAATGTCACCAGTGTAGTAAAGCACCAATCAAATAAGCCATGGCTCTGGCCTTTACTCCTACATAATGAATTTTAGAGATATCTAATGTTCTACTTTTTATGCAAATTGAACATGGGCATCAAAAAGGAGTTCTTACAGTCTTTCAAATGGTTATTGATGGTTATAGACTAAAGTATTGGCAAATCCCAAACATATTTTTATTTCTAATGTTAGAACTTATCCGTGGCAGGTGTGACCAATTTCTTATAAAAAAAACGAATAGGAGAAACACATTAATAAAAGAAATGCCTGCCTAGTATAATATGGTTACATGCAGTCCCCATTTTACTATGTCAGTGCTTGGGCAACATTAGAACGCTTCACCAAGAAGCGTGTTTAGTTGATAGGTCGTACTCAAAATTATGTTGGTTACCTTCGTGACTAAAATAATTCTCAGTTAGCAACGACGAGCAATTGAGATGGGTAGCTGAGCTCGCATCAGCAACTCACCGTGGGATGAGTGTGTTGTGGGCAAGCATTGTATCAACTTGCCGAGATGTCATTCAACGATGTATACAGATAACGTCTAAGGTAGCACGTAAGAATTGTTCCACAATCTGAGATGCTTATGGTTTATTAAAGGTAAAAGTGCTTGTGGCAAGGCAAAAGTCGGTATGTGATTTGCATTGTGGTGTCATTTTTTATTACAAATTTTTAATTAAGTAAGACTGCCGAGGTGAAGAGAAAGTTAAGCCGAGTCGCTTTCTGTTCTTTTTTTCTTTTTAGTGTTGGAGCAACGGAGTGGTGAGTCACGTTCCCTCTACTACTGTCCCCTCTCCCAAGAACCGACAGAGAAGTCCTTCGCTGCGTCGCCCTTCCCACTCCAGCGGATCATCGGTCACCCCTCTACAGCTCCTGATCTGCTGGTCAGTTTGCAGGGTGTCTAGCGACCGGGAAAACCGGGATTGTCAGGGAAATTTTAATTACCTGGAAAAATCAGGGTATTGTCAGAGATATTGTCAAAAAGCGAACCCAGTCAGGAAAAATGAGCCAGAAACGCCATCGAGTGCCCTGAGCAAAGACTTGAAGACTTGGGGGCATACAAATAGGCAATAAACTCTGCTTAGAGCGGAGCGCAGGCTCTGCTCACCCGATGTACAGCGTGCTGTCCGATGCAAAGGGAACAGCCGAAAAATCCAGTCCAAGCCTTGGATTGGATTGGATTGAGGGCACAACACTAAGCTGGATCCAGTAAGAGCTTCTAGATTTAGTAACAAATGGGAAAGCCGCAGACCCGAAACTAATCCAAGCATTAAGCCGAAAGTATCTGGAAGTGTGCATGTGGCGGCAATGCTCCATGCTGCCATTCGGTTATTGACGTGTGTGGTTGAGCGTCGTGTTTTCACTGTGTTTCCGGAAGTGGCCTCTTCACTGACGATGTCGGCGGCAAGGAAGTGCTTGTTTAATCTGGACTGATGAACCCGAATATTTTGGTATATGCAAGTTGGATTAAGCCCATGCAAAATGATGCTCGCAGTGCTCAATGCTCAATGCCTTGTGTGGTAATGGTGTTATATATTTAATTGCCTCCACAGGCGTCAGGAAATTTCACCTTAAATTGTCAAGGAAAACCTGGAAAAGTCAGGGAATTTCGAAATAATAATTTGCTAGACACCCTGGTTTGGAGCCATCCTCACTGTTATATTCTCTATTTGCGTGATGTCTTTTTTAACGTGTGCGTCTGGATTTCGAGCTCCTAGCTTTTTCAGCCTCTCTAACAATTTAATTTCAAGGGTTCTGACGTTTTGTTTCACCAGTTGATCTGGGGCATCCGCCATGCTGATAGAGCAGGGGTCTCCAAACCCAGACCGCGCAGGTCTTCCAACCAACCCGTGGCTGGCCGCGGTACTTCCAATGAAGCCCGTCTCGTGGCTCGCTCGGCAGGCCCGTCTCTAGCGGCACAAAAATAAACGCACGTAATAAAACAGCATTGCAACGTTCAACAACCACATAAACAAAGATACCGTAAAACACAAGAGAAATCTGCCTATTCATAAGGCATGCCTCTCGTCATATTATTCGTTGGACATTGTCATCACCATTTTTAATCCCCGTTTCATATCTGTGTAACTACGTATGTTAAAATTACTTTGCGTTCCCATGTAAATCGTGCTTCGTGTCCTGTGTCGTACCTATTGCGCCTTGTCAGCGTCAGTTCTCTCATTCTCATTAGTCTGCCCTGAGTGAACAAGCCAAAGTTCTTATGTGCTTTGATTGATTCTTTGCAAGTTCTCCAAATCCAAAATATTTTGTGTAATGTCTTATTTAGCTAAATATTGAATTTCCAAATAATGTATATATTTTGTTCCATCTTAGATTCTTTTTCTTTTTACTCCAGCTTTCCATTTTGTATTTAGATGTTGATCTAGAATTATTTATTAAGTTTATTTCTCATTTATAGTTACTTATTTATTTTCTGGCCCTCGAGACCAGCAACAGGTCCCCGGTCCATCCTCTTAGTCAGAAAGTTTGGAGACAACTGCTCTAGAGAACCATGGAGTAGTGAAGTTAGCAATGCCGGAGACAGTGTACAAAGCGCTTATGAGTAGGCATTGCTGAATTTATAGCATTAAGGTGGATGGGTGGGCTAATTGGTACATTCCAAGAAAATTTTAAAGCATCAAGAAACGTGCGCATAGGAAGGAGACACAATTGTATGAATTATACTCACTTAACTACTTACATTTAGTTACTTTCAAGCTAATCTTGATGTGCATTGCTTATCGGGGCACTCGCTTTTGAGGCGGATGTTTGATTGGCCCAGCCTTAAGGCGGATATTTGATATACAGGGTGTCCCAAAAACAATTTACATGGTAGTTTTCACCGCAAAATAAGCTATGCTTCGCCGCACGCCTCATTCTCCGCTTTAAGGATGCGGTGGAGGTTCGAACCGGATGCCAAAGTTTCAGCACAAACCAATATCTAATTCAAAAGTTATGTGATTTTTTGAAAATTTTAATAGGAAAATAGTTGCCGATGGAGCTCTCGAATACATGGAATTCTATGGTGCCGGAAACTGAAAGTAGACGAAAGCCGCATTTTCCCATTGAAATTTTCAAGATATCACCTATAACTTTTGAATAAGGTGCCGGTGCGTGCTGAAACTTTAGCATCTGGTGCAAAACCCCTAGCGCTACCTTTGAGGCAAGAATGAGCCTTCGGCAATGCAAAGTTTAATTTTGCAATAAAAGAAACACTGCAATTTTTTTTTTTTTTTGGGGGGGGGGGGGTTACATTATATGTGCTAGTCCCGTTGATGTCACCTACTGCTTCTCCTTGTTCTTTAAGCACCTTCTTGTACTAATGTGTGAACATTTCTCGGAATGCCTTAGAATGGCTGCCCATGTTTAGCCATGAAACTTAGATTTTTCCGTGACATTGTTAGAGTACTTATTGCCTTTTTTTATTCCTTACTTTTTTCAGAGTAGAACCGGAGGAATCTGCAATCCTGCTATATTAAACTATTTTTAGAATGACTCTAATATAATCCTCAAATTTAGCAACAACACCATGTTGAAGGACTTTTTGGCAGTGTTGTGCTGTAGCTACCATTGTCTCTACTCTAATTAAGCTTTACTGGTGACACAGCTTCAACAAGTGTTTGTTTGTACAACCTCAGAACCTAAGATTCACACCTACTAAAGTTTAAAAAAATTTAAAAGCGCAAGCTAGACATGCCAATCAATCTCGGAAGTGTAAGGTCTTTGCTGCTGTTTATTTGTGGCACTTTTTAGTTGTGGTGCAAATGGAACATGGACCAGAATAATTTCTCCAGATCCCCTGAACTTAGGCATGGAAGCACTGTGCCATTTACACCAAGCTGTACCTATTTAATCCAGCAGCATTACATTCCCTAGAAGCAACCATGCACCAAAACCAATTCAACATAATTTTTTTTTTTTATGCGTGAAGTGACTAAAGATTGCGACGTTCCCTCCTTTTTTTATGAGAAAAAGGAAGTGCCGTGATCTTTGGTGGAAAATTTGGGAAAATAAGCTATTCATGATTGGAATTTTGTGTCTTTAGGATGCTTAGAGTGCCTCGAGTTTTTGCTGTAGCATGGCAAACTAAGAGACTTCTTTAATATTCCTATGAAAAGCTTTGAATTCCTGGGCTTCAATGATAAACAATTATAGGTTTATTTGGCATATTGAACAAACATTGAAAGACTTCAGGAATTTATTTTGTGAATAGTTGAACAAGCCTCGTCTTTGCGATGGTATAAACAAGCTGTTGGTGATATGGAGGATCTCTTGGTTCACCGAAGCTCCCTGGACTTTTTGGCGGCTTCTAAGGTCTCGGCAACACCTCTAACCAGGAGGCCTAATCTACATGGCACGACCAAGGGAAAGGGCCCCACCTCCTATGATTGGTCAGCGGCGCAAAGCTGGCCAATCGCAGCAGGCGGCGTTGTCCTGGTCCCTTGGACCCGCCATGTAGATTCTGGTTTTAGGAGACGTCATCAATTTGACGTCCCCTGATCGCCGACGTCATCAATCTGAAGCGCGAAAACGGCACCTAGTTTCCCTGATCCCAAAGGTCCCATTGGCTGGCATGCGGCGACGAGGCTCCCATTGGCCGCTGTGCGCGTCACTTTCAACGACCGCCGCCAGATGCCGCTGCGTGTCCGTGTTACCAGCGCACTGATAGAACTGACCGCCACAACCCCATGCCACTGCGTGCCCCGTGCCGGTTAAAACGGACAGGTTGGCGGGCACTGAGGCTTCTGCTCGTCTCGCCACCGACGAACATGGCGCCGCCTCGAGCATCCACACCGTCGGAGAAGCTTCTGCTCGTCAGACACCCCATTGTTTCAGGCCTACAGCCAACATGCGAACGAAGGAACTCTAGAAAATTAACCCGCTGCAATTTCATCACAAAACTCTAAAACATACCCCGCAGCACAACTCAAAAACATTGCTCGCGCCACAAAACTCTGTGGATCACTCCGCGGCGTCCCATTGGACATTCATGCATTCGCATTCACAACTCATAAGAAGTGCATAGGTGTCTTCCGACTTTTTTGTTTTTTCTTTCGTTTTCTAGATTTAAATTGTCAGATTTTACATTTTGTTCATTTAAATGTCATCTCAAATGTTCTAGTCCAGGGGTTCTCAAACTGGGTTCCGGGGAACACAGGGGCTCCACGAGCTGGTCTCATGGGTTCCGCGAACACCCAAATTGCAACCCCCCCCCATGCCGCCGCGGGCTGCGCGGGCAGGACCATGCAAAGCAGCTTCATCTCACTTTGTACTGACATTGCGATTGATATGGTGGGGATATATGGGAAGTAACACAAGCAATATTGCCTACAATTGTGCATCTGTTGCTTCTTGGTCGGAAAATATGGAGGGGGGGGGGGGTTCCGCGGCAGTTTTTGAGGCTTCCTGGGGTTCCGTGAGGCCAAAAAGTTTGAGAACCCCTGTTCTTGAGTAAAGAAAAGGAATTGACTCTGGTGCATTATGGATTGATCCATATCTTCCTCATAATTGAATTGAAAGACGTATCCCTTTTTGAAATACATTTCCCCATTCAGTTTGGGCTGCTTTCTCTGCTCCCTACTTTCTCGGTGCATCTCTGAAGGTTGGCACAAAGGTTGCACCCTTTTTCGTGGAATGAGTACTGCTCTAAGTTCACCAGGAAACCTCTATCATGCGTATTTTTCTTTGATGGCAATCTCCAGCCTGAAGTCGAAGTAGCGCCCAAAGAATCCCCCAATGAGGGCCCCCACCCAGTACACGGTGAAGTGTTCGGTGAGTGTGCTTCCCCCGCAGCCCAGCATCAGCGCGGAGGCCATGATGGGGTTGAAGTAGCCACCAGTCGTTGTCAGCGCTGGGGACAAACAGATCGGTTCATTTACAAAGAGGAAAGAAATGGCACAACAGAATGACTGCATGCAATGACAAGATACTGCACGTGAAAAAGGGATTCTCACAAAACTATTGTTTGTGGTGGTGACTCAGGACTTGAGGAAACTAAAGGCCGGTTCACACATACTTCGCAGCGGTAAACCAAGACTACCAATGGCACTGACGCTTGCATAGAAGGAAACATTTCTTCATATTTCGAAAACATTCATGTTTACCGTGATCCCGAGTGTAATGGATAAAAAGGCCACCATGATTTTGCCGAGTCAGTCGCCCGAGTGTTCGATGCTTGAACATTCTAGACGGAATGTTAGGGACACCGAGGGTAATAGACAAGTAGCCCAGCGCGGCCTTACCGGCTCACTCGGACGCTCTCGCACCCTTGCACTGGCCAGCGGTCACGCCGAAGCCTCTACGCTCATTCTTTCTTTTGTTTCTAGCATGAGTTCGCCGATTAGACCTTTATTTTCAGTTTACGCCCGTCAAGCCGTTTCCTTTCGTGGCAATATGTTGAGACCTTAAAATGAAGTCTGGGATGCGAGACTGAGAATGGCATTTTGTGCACTCATATATGATGTTCACTGTCACATAACGGACTTCATTTTAGTTGCAAACATATTTTTGGCATCGTCATTATCCGGTCTTCCTCTATGGCATCACAGTGATTAATCCTCAATGTGCTCTGCAAAAAAATAGACTTGCAGGCATTTTTAGTGTGAAAAGCATACTTTTCAAGTCCAGGCTTGTCTATTTAAAAAAAAATAATTTTGATTAGTTTCGACGGAACCATTTGAAGGGGATGTGATGCCTGCTTTTGGTTGTTTTTAGCTACACCTTCTTGAGAGGACATTGCAGCTGAATTTTAAGTCAGTTAAGGATTCCAGAAATATATTTTGAAGCTAGAATTGATAGAAAACTTAATATTTGGCTATGGTCAGATACATTGGTGAGACAAGATATTATAGTGCCTAATTAAAATGTCTGTTTTACTGTTTCCATGAGAAAAAAAATTGTTAGATCTCAAGTGTGAGTTTTCTTTATATGGTGGGGTGATCCCAATTGTTTTAACTGCTTAGAAAGGGTCTTAGTCCAACAGAGAATGTTTCCAGAATTAGACAACTAAGAGCAGAGCAAACTGATTTGACTTACCAGCAAGGACCAGCACCACCGTGGTTATGGAATTGATGATGGTGGACACATTTTGCGTCCAGTAGATGGAACGCATGGCCACAAAGCGGCTGACGCATGTGATGATGCCTTCTATGAGCGCTCCTTTGGTTGTAGATACCTGGAGAACATTTTTTGAAGGGTCATTAATGTTATGTCTTGTCATCTGAAGCCGGTTTGTGAAAAACATCTGCTCTCAACGACTGTGCTTATAACATTACTGCTGCACGAAATCGAATGGTTTTACAGGTGCTTTTACAAATTATGTGCGCTTTAAATATAAACTTGAAACTTTGATTTGCTCATCATATAATCATAAATGTTTTTCCATCTGTGTGTTGTGCATGTTGTATCATCACGAACGTGTCTCATATCAAGACTTCAGTCGTCCTGAGGCACGGAATTATAAAGTCAAGATTAAGAATAAACGTATTGGACAAAGACAACACAACCGCATCTTTCAACAAGCAACAGACATAAAGGAATACCAAAAGCGAGCAACCGATTGAAAGTGGAAAAATCGAGGAAAAGGAAAGTATCTAAGAAGAAAGAAGGAGGGAATAGGCGATAAGATAAAAGGCTAAGTCGGATCAACAGATTCATCTCTCATTTGAGAAATTCAACTTCAGTTTTCGTCAGAAACAATGAGGGATTAGAAATGTTTCCGCTGTTCATGGCGAATGACTATAATCAATTGGCCATATCTGCTGTTATGCCCTTCCCCCACAAGGATTCTTGTCCCTTTAAAACTGGGCCTGCGATCTGTGCAGGATTGGATGTGCATGACTATGGGATGGTAGGAACCAGTCCTTGGAAACTTCACTATAATGTTCCCGGGGTTCGTGATTTGTGCACCTGCGGGAGCTAATGCATAGGTCAGACTGGCAGGTTCATGTTACACTCAAGTTTAGAAGGCCTCACCTGATTCCTACCATCCCATAGTCATGCACACCCGTTCCTGCACAACGTTCCGCACCTGTCGACCTGATTTTGCATTTTATCATGATCGGCTCCTTCATCCTTCCGCTCTTCTTAGCTACTTTTCCTTTCCTCGATTTTGCCAGCTTTAATCGGTTGCTCGCTTTTGGAATTCTTATATGTCCATTGCTAGTTAAAAGGTTTGGTTGTGTTGTCTTTATGTTTATTACTTTTTTTAACCTTGACCCGCATCAACATGCTCTTCGTATATCAATAATAAAGTATTTGTATTGTTATTGCCGTCGCCTGCAGTTTTAGAAACAATTTTATGCTCTATTTTGTTGCATTCTAACTTGATCTGAAGTGACTCTAGAAGAGGTTTTTGCCCATCAAATATGGAATACTTTGGAAGTTGACAGGAACATATAACTAGTGTTCTCGATAGGTGCCTTCCTGAGTCGATTTTGTCCCAAAGCTATCGTTGCTGTTTTTTGTAGTTATATATTTGCTTGTTGATAACTTTTTGAGTTTGGCTTTCTCATTCTGCCCAGTTTCAAGACATCCAAAGAAATGATAATGAATAAGGAAATCATGCACCGATCGGTCGATTCAGCTACGGTGTATCATCTGGGCTGTTTCTGTGCGACGCGGGTTTTGCCTTATGTCCTCAAGCTTTTCAGCCGTGTTTCTAGTGCCCCTTCCCATGTACATACTTGATTTGTATTATTTTAAGTGAGTGCTGTGCCAAATTGCGCCAGGAACGAAAGTATGCATACATCTCGCGCCAAAATGTAATTTTTGCTCGGAATTGCGCCAGACCGGCGCCGAGATGGGCTTAAACAAAGCAAAAAAGAAAAATTCACAGGGTCTCTCAAGTTATCTCTAAGACGACTTGAAGGCGAAAGCCTCAGCGCCGATCCCGGTAATAGAGAACCTCCGAAGACAGCGCGCTCTCTGACGATGCAGTTTTGGCGCCGTTAATCCGCACGGCATATCGCACGCCTGCTCTTCGCCGCTGCCCGAGCGAGCGTGTCCTCCTCTCCCGCTGGGTTTGCGCCGCACGCACGCCTCCGCCGAATCTGGCACAAGTAGCGCCATCTCGTGCTCCGGTGGCGAACCGTGGGTTTTGGTAACTTTCGTGTCGCCGACGTGTTTTTGCTCAGGGACTTTGAAGATTGACTGAACGATGAGACATATAAGGCTTTTGCGTTAAAAATAAGATTATTTTAATATCGGTCGACCCTAATATTCAGAAAAGCAGAAGGAACATTGTGCAAATATACATGTTACCGCATTTCTGCTCACCGTATACTTCGTTTCATCTTAGGTCCGAGCACAGTGGAAGGCTCGAACACCAACCATGAACGTACATACTAAAAGCGCAAGTCACGGGGCATTCGCTGCGAGCTGATGAAAGAACACGCAAAGAAAGATGACGAATGCCATGACGCTGCGCTTTTTGACGCGGTTTTGTTGGTCCCATCGGACCGGCTGCGCTTTGAAACAATGTGTAGAGATAGCTCGTCCAACCTCGTTGACCACGACGTCGTCTGAACTTCCAGACGACGTCAGCGATGTCAAGAACGAAGAGTCGCGAGGAAAAATTCACAAAGTAGTGTGATGGCTGCTACCGTGATAAGACTCGGAACCAGGATCTTAGACTTCCGACAAGATCATTAGATTATCATGTCTGTCACTTGCCTCCATGTTGCGTCTACGGAGTACCGCGGCACTTGCACCGTTCGCTTCAAGCTTCACCGCTTTGCTCCGTCGAGTGCGAGCGCAGTGTGATCGTAAAGCACAACTGTAGGTTTTCATGATATTTCTGGGTGGCTGTTTTATGATATAAGAGTTTTGATTCTTATATCATTAAATTATAATTGAATTAGAAGTTTATGATATTAAAATACACGTTTTCCCTCACTAATATTAGAATATTCAGCTTGGTAGGTTCATGAAACCTGGGGAGACATATTTTTATTGATTGACGTTTTAGCGGATAAGCTGGTTTGGGCGGCATTTTTAGAAGTTATATTTACAGGCCAAATAAACTACACTTGTGCAAAAGGGAGAGAATTTACTCTGATTCAGTTTTGAACATTTTCATTTTCGTCGTAGTACACATTGTAAGGGGAATTGCCTACTCTGACCTGAGCCTTACTTCCAAAAAGAAAGTTATGTGTACCTTTTGCATCCTTTGGACTCTTGTTAGAAAAAGGTAATAAGTACATGCTTCAGTACCAAAGAGGAACCTTCATTCATTATGAAATATAGATTCATTTAGCCACGTAATATTAAGTTTCAAGTGATGTGCTAACAGATGTTGACGTCTAGCTGCTCCAGAAGCGTCAGAATTACTGCTCCAAATCAATAATTCATCACTGCTATTTTTGTATATTCTGGAAATGAAATGGCTTTCATCGACAGCGTTTTTCTACGAGTGGCTGCCCGTTTTCGTAACACCGCGCGCCCTGCCGTATGTAGACCATAACATGGCGACACCATTGCAGCAAGACTGGCTTGAAATAGTCTTCTTTTTCTGTCGCGACGCATATCATATACTTCTCACTTTTCTTCTTTTTTTAAACTAGTTCTTACATTTTTTAAAGGGTAAAGTGTTAAAGCACTCCTTTGATCATACCATCAAAACGTCCATGTGTGCTGAATGCATAAGCGATAAATGCAGGCTGTTTCACGCTACGCCGGCCAAATCGTTCCGCGAAAAGTACACATTGCACAGAAAAAAAAGGTTGATGTCGTAGTGGTAGTGCTGTGTGCAAAGTGCCAGTTTAGGAAAGTTAATAGATCAAAATAGCTTATTACTTACTTTTGAGTAATTAACTTTTCATTTGGTAAATTTAAAGGTGTGACTTTAATTAAGAACTTTGTGGGCATCGTCAGAGACCGTTAAATCAGCCCAAATGTACAAAGACACAAGGCACGCCAACAATTCGCTGTGTTCCAAAAAAAAAAAAAAGAGGAAGAAGGAAGTGGATTTTGACGCGTTTTGAAGTTTCTGTTTCGTATTGGAACATACCCCTGCTCTAGCGGTCCTGTTCCCATCGGCCAAAGGGCGCAACTTGCGCCGCCACGGATTTTTTAGAATGTCGGAATCTTGGAGGTGAACCCGGGAATCAAAGCTTGTTCTTATAATGTCATTCGAACAAGACAGGGTTTCACTTCGTCCGCCGTTCGCACAACACTTCCTTCTCCTATGAGGGAAACCAGGTGGTAGTGGCGCGCTTTGGCCATGGGGAGCGGGACCGCTGACGCAAAGAGGATAGAGATCGTGACACCAGGCTGTAACACTGACGGCATGTGGCCCGTGACGGCACCAACCACGTGACCCGTAGTGGCGCCCCACTAAGCTTAGCTGATGATGGCACTTTGCGGCGGCGCGACAGCTGCACAAATCCAAACTTTGCTTTCATTGAGGTGCTTTCTGAGCTAAAAATGAACCTCGAAGATGTATTACCATCAGTGATGTCTGGCACTCCGTCGTGGCCATGATCCTGTGCTCCGCAATGATCTCCCACGACCAGATGAACTTGATGTACCTTGGGACATGATGGGAAACGCCGGCGCCAGATCAGAGCATCGCGCATCTTCACGTACTTCGCCCGTGGTAAAGCAACAAACAATAGCAGTTGACGCGCGATCAAAAGCGTCGCTGTGGTCGGCCTGCCACGATTGGCCGAAAGCTGAATATGACGTCAGCAAAGGATTTCTGATCGACGGAAATAAGAGAAATGTCTGAACTTCGATTTTGACGGTGTTGGCAAAGTTGGTTTCAGAGCGCTATGATTTCAAGCTTCCAACATGCTAATTACAAACACCATCGAACTTGTTGTTCGCAAGGTCATGACGTCACGAGAGGAAACCAAGCGAGGGCACCAGCGTAACATCTCGCCGCTAATTGCTGTACCGTGACTCGCAAAAGCCGCACTATTTATGGTAGTTTTAGCGAATTTTGTGTTCAAAAACCAGCTTTACTACGTGCACTGTTGTATTGTACTTTGCACACTCTGTAAAAGTAGCGTGACTAGCATATTATTGAAGGAGTGAACGCGGACTATCTATAAAAATAAAATAAAAAAATAGTTTTTTTTATTGTTTGAATTTGGAGAAGCTAGGGTTTCAAAGGCACACCTGCTTTGGACTCAAACGCAAAGGTTCACCCAGTTACTTTCTGGCTAGACAGCGGTGCATACCTGTCACTTTTAAGACACATCGGGGGAATTCGGTATTCCATGTAGGCAAACCTTCTTGTAATGATTTCGCGTTTCCGGTAAACCATGTTGTATAATTCGTTACTTTCCTACACCGCGTTTTGATGGACTGAACTCTACTGTGGCGACCGGGTAACTGCCGACACACTTTCCCTGAAGTAACATATAACTAGGATATCCAATGCGGCAGTGGGTGTCGAACAAATGAGCACCTGAAGGAGCCGTTAGCTTCCATCAAATCTACGTGGCCCATACACAGCCTCGTTCGCATTACTCGATAAAAAAATTTTAATCGATTTCAATTGCAATTATTCCTGGTTGAAAAGTAATCATTTATAGATTACTCGAGTAGTGGACCGTTACTTGAAAAGGGATCCGTTCCGTTTCCGATTACTTCAGATTGTCAAAACTACCGATTTTCTGCTGGTTTGAAAACGGACCATTTCGTACTGTCCATCGGATTAGAATCACCGAAGTTATAAACTGCTTATCTTCATTTACCAATTTTGGTAAACCCTCCCCCTGTTGGATATTTGGTTTGAGGATTCTTTCGTAGGAAACGCGGAGAAACAAAGGCGCAGTTAGAAAGAGGACTAGCAACGGTTAACAGTAATTTTGCTACCTCCACAAGTACTCAGATTTCCTCAGCCATTACTTCCTAATGTGTTCAAATGATTACAAAATTGGTCCAAAAACTAATCGATTACAAGTAATTTGGTGACTTGAGAATGAGTGAGCACCGTACAAGTCTGTCTCAACCCTACAGGCCTCTTCTCAATAGTCGCTCTTCTAGCTTGCGCGTTCACTAAACACGCGCAAATCGTTTTTTTGTGTTTTTTTGTTTTTTGCAGACGTTGCGCATGTTTTTGCAGCTCAGTGACTCGGCACTTTTTCCCCTGGGTGATAAGCGCTGGAAAGGTGTGGTTAGGGGGAGTTTCTTAACTCACAGCGCCGTCAGGACTGCTCCGAGAAGCTGCCCGGCCAGGCGCGCCCTGTAGTCTCCCGGACCGAGGCCGAAGAGCAGGTCTTCGACGGGCCCGCAGGGACAGGCCTCGGCGTCTCCGAACGCCCGACACCACCAGAGACAGCAGACCAGCAGCGCCAGCGCGTACAGCAGCGTCCCGTGTCTCTCGTACACTATGCCTGCCGGGGAAATTCCCTCCGCTGCATTTACTATGTCGTTGCAGGGGCCAACCGAATGGCTATACAATGCTGTAGCGCTAACCTTTTGTGACTATACTGTTGCACGTCTTATTTCTGTTCTTTGTGTGCCTCCCTGAAGAAACGGGGTGGTAGCGATTTACGTGCGAAATGGTTCATTTACCTAAGATACTTTTTCCGGTCGTGCATATACGCACCATTACATAGAGTATGTCTTGTTTTTAATTCGGATATCCGATGAGGTGGTGAACGTCGAGATTAATTGGCTAGTCAAAGATAAACTTTGATTAGCCAATTAATCAAAAGATGTATTTGATAAAAAAAAACACTTGAAGTGTTTGTTTGGGCTCCAGCATCAGAAATGTACATTTTTTTTATTATTATTATTATTTTTTTTTGTTACGCGGAGTAACAATAAAGGCGTTTCCAAAATATCGCTGAAGTCCAGTCTCGGGTTAATGTCGTGCCTTTCGTCCACTTCTCGGCGCGGTCGGTGCGAGGAGGGAATCTGAGGGTGACGTCATCTCTCCGCGCGCCTTCCGCATAGCTTCCCGAGCGGTCGACGACGTGTTTGCGGTTTGACTTTTAGATCTGGTTCGTCCGTTAGAGTAGTTAGTTCATCTTTGATTTCGTTAGTGCTAGGTTTTGCCATAGTCTGCGGATATCGCATAGTGGTACAGAGAGACGTAGCCAGGAATCTTTTTTCGGGGGATGGGAGGGGGGGGTGCTGAGGTGGCTGGGATGTTCATGACTTGGGGTGCGGAGAGAGAGAGGGAGGGTCAAAATGCATGTGTATATTATAGTGGTCCGCTGGATTTCGGGGGGAGGCTGAAGCCCCATAAGCCCCCCCCCCTCCCCCCTCCCCTTTTTGGCTATACGCCCCTGGTTCTACAATATAGAGTCTAGACTAACTTTCATGATTTTGGCTTGACAATCTTTGTTTGCGGTACAGGGTACGCGGGCGCTCGCGCACATTGAGGGCCTTTTTAACAACATACACATGCATTCCTTACTTAAAAAATGCCACTTTTTTTTTTCATAAATCTCTTCTAGCGTTTTTTGATCGGTTTATTATCCAACCTATCAGGACGATTATTCCCTCAATCTAACTGACGTTGAGCACGATACACACAATGTTTAGCCCAATCGCCCCCCCCCCTCCCCCTCCCTTTTTTTATGTTAACTTTTCTTTTCAATTAAAAACGAACGCCCTAGAGATTTTGGTACCACACATTCAAGTCTTATGAGGACAGGGACGTGTCGCTGTCGATGGAACAGCTGACACGAACCGAGTTCGCCGACGTCGCTGCACAGCTCCCAGGTAGATATGGCCTCGGAGGCCACCAGCTGTGCTCGGAGGGGCACCAGCCTGGCACAGAGGCGCCTCAGCAGGGAGGACAGGAGCCCGTTGACCAGAAGCACCGTGTAAGGTACCAGCTCCTCCAGGAACGGGAAAGCCTCCATCGAGCCCGCTTCCTCTTACCGACCCTGGTACAAGTGACGAAGACGGTAGATTTGTAGGAAGAACTAAAGGAAGGACTTTTTGAACACCTTGTTGGAAAATACAACCTTTTTGTATTTTCCAACAAGTGTTCGGACGAAAACAAGTACACAAGAAAGGAGCAAAGACGAGCACGAGGATGCTCAGGTAACGCCAACAGGCATCTGGCGCACTGAGCTTTGCCCGCGTCCTCGCGTGATGCTTACACAACTCCGGACGAAGTCGAGCAAGAAGGATAAGGATGACTGCCGCCACCGTCACAGTAGCCATCTGGGGATGCGAATCCAGAGATGGACGGCAAGGGCGGAGCGGAAACTAAACGGTGTCTGAAACGTCGTCGGCGGGAGGAGAGGGAAAATAACGACGGAGTCTCCGAGAGATCGTCAAAGGAGCGCAACGATTACCGACGACCCTCTCCGTTCAAAAAGCAAAATTGAGTTGTGTTTTAGTTTTAATAAAATTTTTCAAAAAGAGCTAGAGTAATGTTGTTTAAATTCGCGATACACACCTCAAGGTGGCAGATGACGTTTTCTAAGGGTCCTTAACCCTTTTATGGCCCTATTGAGCCTTGTCTTTTAGGGAAAGGTTAGCTGTCCCTCTGAGCCTTCCAGGAGGTTTCGCTACAAGACCCAGATACGAAGAGCGACAAGGATTTGGTTCTTGTCGCTCTCCTTCAGTAACAAATCCTTCTGCCAACGACAATAGATCCATCCCTCAACAACACATCCTTCTGCAGCAACAGCTATCCGTCAACAACAAAACGGGAGGGGCATCTGGTGTTGCTGGAGGATTTGCAGATGGCAGATCAAACCCGTTTGCCATAGTCCATCCAAGTCGGCAGGGAGCAACCATAATACAGAAAAGAACTTCCAAAGTACGGTGCTCATGAGAGTGGACTCGGTATCGTTAGGGTTCGAAACCCTGACATCGAGGAAAGGTAACCAACAAAGCGACGTCACACAAAAGGGAGTTGTAGTAGATTGCTTTTCTCCTCTGCTGCGGTATCCGTAAAGAAAACGCAGCAGCTGCGCATGCGCGCCGCCAGCCTTGTCTGCATAGTTCAAGGTCCTGTGGCGGATTACGGAGCGCTATCCGGGTGCTTAGCGGGCTGCGGAGACGGTCTACTACAACTCCCTAAAGTTAAGACTGTCTCGTCCGTCACCGTTTCCTCCCGTTTCGTGGGTGAAAACGTGGCAGCCCTTTCAAACGTCAAAATAGTCAATAAACACGTGCCCTACGATTTATTTATCCCAATATTTGAAAACTGCGCATAGATGATCGGCACCAACACAGCGCTCGCATATTGAGTAACCTTGATTACATCGTTGGTGGAGCTCTTCAGTTGATGACTATGCTTGACGTTTCGCGTTAACTGCAAGGTTATTTCTTTTACATTGTTAACGATATTTGTTAGCATTACCGAACAGACAGACTTGTCATCTGGCGTACTAAGCCCACGAGGCAGTATATATAGGGTGCCCCGGTTAGGCGCCTCGGAGATTAAGGAAACCATTGGTCGTTTAGCTCTCAATGTCACCGTGCCTCCAAACGAGGTTCGAAGTTCTGCCAGGGTGCTCCACTCACCTTCGCCGCGGCGTCTCCCGGGTCCTGCGCGGCTCGGGTCTGAGATTAGAGGCCGCCTCCTCTATTCTTGGCTCGCCCATCCTTGTCAGATGTCCAAGAGACGGCAAGCTACGCCAGCCGAGGCACGCCAGGGAGCTGCACAGAGGATTCACGCGGACGAGCGACAGCACTACAACTGTGCCGAGCCGGAGTGCGAACTGCTTCCTTCCTTTCTTGTTTCTTTTTTTTTTTTTCACTGTCAACGTGTACGGGCATCTTCCGCTTGTCAAAGCATCGAGGCTCCAAGCGTTGCAACCAAGACTTTCCTACGCGAGTGGGGAAGGTTTTGAAACGGGCGAAAGCTAGCATCAAGAAAAACAGAACAGTGTCCTCAAACAGTTTCCATCAGTTTCACTTTGAAACTGTTGTTTTCATGATTAAACTTAGTATACCTTTTTCATTTTATTTTTAGCTTTTAATAGTTGGTTAATACTAAATAGTCAGTCAGACGTGTCAGGGTCTTGTCCTCTTTCACGCCGAAAAGCAACAAATAACAACTAAAGAAATAAAAAAAAATGCCGATAAAGCGTTCGTTTATTTGGATTTGTGCGGAAGTCTTGATGTTTAAGCGCAGACAGCAGGCGCTTCACAGAGCGCCAGGTCAGCGGTTTTGAGCAGAGGTCACCCTTGAGGGCGTGTCGTCAACGCTTGTTGCGAAACGACCGGTCTACATTGATGTATTCAGTAAGGAGTAAACTTGTATGCCCAAACACAGACGACAAACAGGAAGGAGTGGACAAGGACAATCGCAACTTTCAACTAGTTTTATTGGCGACCAAGCGATCCGGCGAAAGGAGCATGCGCAGCATGCTACCAAGGAATGCAGAAAGTAAAAAGACATAAAAAAAGGAAATCTCCGGCTTGCCAAAATCACTGTATTAACCCGGAGAATACTTCAAATTCACTGTTAAGGAAACCGAGGTGTCGATAACACAGGCATATCCCTTCTTTATGTAAAACGCTCCGATCAACTCTCTTGCTGTAAAGTATCTGGACTCCTGCCCAGGATCTTGATCTCGTGAAGTCGTGGCGCGCACACACATGCCCCTCAATGCGTAGGCAAATGCGCATTTCCTTTATTTTATTTTTTTATCGATAACTCATGCTGTGCCCAGTCATTGATGCAACGCCCCGTTTGACCAATGTAGGCTTTCTCAGACGTGAGTGGAATCTGTACACCACTGTTGTGGAGTTTTCCACATGCTTTTTGTTGCCACAACGTGTCTTCTTTTTCTTGTCTTTTTTGAAGGGGAATTTTTTAACAAACGTTCGCAAGCTTGCGTGGGGCAGAAAACACAACAGGCACATTGTACCTGTTCGCTACCTTCTTCGGGTTGTGAGAAACTTGATGTGTATATGGCACTGCACTTCTGGTTTCCACGCTCTCTGTAGCGGCTCGTCCCGTTTTGTTGCGAGTACCCTTGATCCTCTGGGGCAGCGTCTCGGCGATAGCCGTCATGACCGTAACGCCCGAGTCCCACTAGAGCGACAAACAGAATCAAACGACAGCGACAAGCCCCAAACCAGGGTCTTTCGCGATTTGACAGGTTTTGTAGAATAAAGGAGGATATGCTCAAACACTGGCATCATGCACGCGAGGGTATCTTTGGCAGGCTTACTTCACGAGCACAGAACGACTAAACGCATGCCAAAGGTACCATCGCGAGCATGCTGCATGTGTCTGAAACTTGTCTGTGTCGTTTGTTTCTGTTTGTCGCTCTAGTGGGACTCGGGCATAACGGGAAAACTGGCCGACGTCTGTCTGGCCACCTGATTATCAAAGCTACTTTGCACTGTGTGTGGGCAAGACTTTCTTATGGCGCATTCACACTGGAAGCGGATTCGCCCGCAGCGGTCGGTGACGCGGTTGTACAAAGATCCAGTGCAATTGCACGCGCACTCGATGACATCAAGTGCGCGTGCAATTGTACTGGATCTTTATACAACCGCGTTCGCAACCGCTTTCCGAACGCGGATCCGCTTCCAGTGTGAATGCGCCATTAGTCGGATAATCGCAACTTTAACTATAGTCGGTGACAGGTCAAGAACAAAGTGGAAGCTTTGTTCTTGACGCGGAGCGAACGGTGGAGAGGAGGTCGTCTCCTCTCCAGGATTCGCTCTACTAAAGTGGAAAGAGGTGGGAGGAGCTTCACTTCGTTCTTGACCTATCACCGACTATAGTTTTATTCGCTGGTCAAGCGAATAAAACTAGTTAAAAGTTGCAATCATCCTTGTCCACTCCTTCGTGTTCATCCTCTGTGCTTGCGCATACAAGTTCATTCAATACCATGAACCAGTTAGCCCAACAACAATTCTTGCCAAATTGATGTCTTCCTCGATCATGACGGAATCCAATCTAAGGTCCGGTGCACACACTTGTGACTATACTTACGACCGGCTGATCTAAAACTTCTTGTGACGCGACGAGAGAAAAAAACTGTCGTCATCTATCGGGTAGCCGTGGAACACTTGGCATTTCCGTAAATGTCTCCTTCTTTTTTCGCGTATCATTTTTTTAATTAAAAAACCTTTTGACAGTGTTATAACTTATAAACAATCGTCTCTCATAAGTAGAACGTACATTTGATCTCGCAAATACTGCTAAACCTTCGCTCTAGTGAAATGCAGTTACTGAAAGACGGCAAGAGAAAAAAAGGGAAAAGGGCTACCGGCGCTTTCCTCCCCGCTGGTGTGTAAGGAACGAGCGGAAGACCCGGATGAACGCCTTGGACGCGTGTGTTGCTCCGAGTTCGCTCGTTTGTCTTCGCGGTTTCCTCGGTTCCTTTGCTTCCAAATTTAATTAGAGCTAGCGCATTCCATGACGACAATCCCCTGGTCATCGGGACACTGTTGTTCGGTCATAGGCTGCACGGATAGCAATTAACTGAAAGCGCATACTATTATCGAAGGACACTTGTATCGCGCACGGGATCCGACAAGGGAACTGTGGCTGCAATATCTTCAAACTCCATCGCTTTCCAAATGACCGAAACCCCGGTGGCAGTGGGTTGCGTCCGTAAACAGAAAAGACTTTTCCCCGACGCTATCCTCTGGAGTGTGCTCGCAACATTTCCTGAATAGAGCGCGCACCGAGCTTAACCGCTGTACCGTCGACGAACATGACCTACGCTCGTAAGGTGGGTGCAAGTGTTCGCGTAAAAATCGCCGTTTCAGCTTGTAACTTTTCGTAACTTCATTTATTTTAATGCTGATATCTTGCAGTTGTGGCATTGACGCGTTCTTATCATCTACAACGCTCATAGCAGAGAGCCGCAAACTTGCGTTGACCGTCACAACGCGACTGCGTTTTTATATTGTAACATAACATAGCTGGAAAGAAAACTTCAAACTCTATTGCTGAAACATGCTCATGCATCGATTTCGTTGATTGACTTGCTCCGGCAATGGGCCCATCTTGACTTCGCTGTTTTCAGCTTTAGACAAAAGGACACACACTCGTCGACACGGGATCCTCAATCAAAACTTTGGTAAACATCTGCAAGCCGGAAAGAGCTGCCTTCGATCGTTCCACTAGCAAAAATATCCCATATGTGTAAGAAATTCCTTTGTCCAATAAACGCATATGATCAAATAAGAGCATAAGTAGTTATAAGAAACTTCTTATCAGTCTCTTATAATTTATATAATCGTATATTGTTCTCGTTCTTATATGGTTCTTGTGTGCTCTTATAAGATCTTATTTTATCATATGCGTTTATTGGACGATCTTTTTTTATTTGGGTCCTGCAGTGCTCTTATTTCGCGCGTTCTTGTTCACATTATATTTCATTGTTTGTTAGGGACGACACGAAACGCCAGAAATATTCTCGGTGTACTGCTTCTAAAACGACATAAAATATTACATCGCTGTAAATTGATACAATATTTTAGTACTCACCTCTGATTTCTATCGGTGGCGCGTTCAGTGCCGCTTTTCGCGGCATCGCCGCGCTGGCGGATGCCATAACGCGGCGCAAGAAACGTTCACAAATGAGTTGAAAAACGCCATTCGCGGCACACAAGAGCACAACACGCCCCCAAAGTCGGATACCCAGTGGATCACCTAAAGTCACTGGATCTGGGGAAATTGCCTTCCCACCATGCTAGCCGGATACAAACAAATACCAACATATAGACAACAAAACCTCTCAAGGTGATTGGCTGCTTTCTGTCGGTTGCCATGGTGATCGCCATTTTGGACCCTTTCAATGCTTTCAAGTTTCTAAGGGGTCGTTCTAAACCAGTTGCTGCAAGATCGCTATGGAGCATCATCGTACTGAAAGCGTTCCTCGGCCAATATGAGGGTCTTTGGCGCTGTGCTTGCCATAAATTTATCACTGATGCTTATTTCCCCGGATCTCTTACAACTATGTTGTTCTTGCGTGTTTCAAGACAGTAAAAAAATCAAAGCCGTTTACAACTCCCTGTAACGCCGAATTAGAGCGCAGCTCTTGAGGAGGAGGGAAGGCACGGGGGGGGGGGGGGAGTGGGTTCACGTGACCTCGAGGGGGGGGGGGGGGGGAGGCGGGGAAAATTTTCCGCTAGATTTAGCGGGAAAATGTTCCGCTAAATTTAGCGGGAAATTTTTCCGCTAGATTTAGCGGGGAAAATTTTCCGCTAAATTTAGCGGGGAAAATTTTCCGCTAGATTTAGCGGGGAAATTTTTCCCGCTAGATTTAGCGGGGAAAATTTTCCGCTAAATTTAGCGGGGAAAAATTTTTCGCTAAATTTAGCGGGAAAAATTTTCCGCTAAATTTAGCGGGGAAAATTTTCCGCTAGATTTAGCGGGGAAAATTTTCCGTTAAATTTAGCGGGAAAAAATTTTCCGCTAGATTTAGCGGGGAAAATCACCCATCATGCACCGCGCGGTTACGCCACGACGGCGACGCCGACGGCGACGCCGCTCAAGCCGGTAACGGGCGCCTAAGAGCTGCGCTCTAAAAATATTTTTCAATGCCTCCAAGCACCGACGTTGCGTGTGATGGCGCTACGAAGGTGGACGGCATCACATGCGGCGTCAGAGCTTGGGGGCACTGAAGAATAATATTATTGTCTTGAAACACGCAAGAATAGAACATAATTGTAAGGGATCCGGGGAAATGAGCATGAGTAGTAAGTTTATTGCATGCACAGTGCCAAAGACGCTCATATTGGTTGAGGAATGCTTTCAGTACGACGATGCTCCATATCGATCTTGGTGCCACTGGTTTTAACGACCCTTTCGAATTGCTTTGAAGCTTTGAAAGGGGCCAAAATGGCGATCACCATGGCAACCGACAGCAATGAGCCAATCACCTTGAGAGGGTTTGTCGTCTGTATGTTGGTATTTGTTTGTGTCCGGCTTTCCCCAGATCCAGTGACTTTAGGAACACCTAACCAGCACACCCAACGCGGGAGCGGCGCCCCGAAGAGCACTTTCGCCAACGTTTCTAACCACTTAGCATGGCCGCGGAACCTGACGCTCGCTAGATGGCGCTACAGTATTCAAAATAGCGCTAGGAGGACGACACGTGCATCTCTAACACCGCCTAAAAGGCAAGGCCGTAGTGCTAGCATTTTGAGCGTCATCAGAGAAGGCCAACGCTGGGCACAGGTTGGAAACGAGTGCTGCCTGAGCGCTCGGCTTCGAGTCAAGTTGGAGCCGAACAATGACGTAATCGTCGTGCCCAATCTGTGCCCGGCGTCGGCCTTCTCTGATGACGACATCTTTATCAGTACCCTCGCTTTGTTATTTAAATAGTGTTGGCTCCCCCTCTCCCCCCCCCCCACGCCCGCACATGCGCATACGTTTCAATGTGTCAATGTTTGTTTTGGTTTTTGTCTTGGGAGGGGAGGGGGGGTTAAAAGTTTTAGTCAACTTGCTTGGACCCGCAGCTGCACACACGTTGGCTTAATTTAGCTACAAATGGTATTAGACAGCACTAGTGCAATACCTTGGCACTTCATACATCCCTTTTAAACTTACTTGATAACTATTTTTTACGATTAATTATTTTTTTATTTATTTATTAATACTGTTTGCCTTTTGACCGTTACAGGAGTGGGTTATTAGTAAAATAATTAAAAATTTTTAAGTTCCACGAGTGATACGCACAAGAATGATTCAGACACTGATGCATCTAAACGTATATAAATATAAACATCTAATATAAGTTTCTCCGGAGAAAGATGAAGCTAGTTCTTTATTATATTTTGTAGTTTCTTTAAATGGACAATGCCTGTGGTGCTCGGTGCTACAGATGTGTTGTTGTTTTTTTTAAGACATTTATATATATTTTTGTTTGTTTAATGAGCGTTTGAGGAAAGATTACAAAACCTTGATTTTTCTATATCCAAAACGGCCATTAAAAGCAACTAAATTTTATTGTGTGCGATGTACAACATCCCAGGAATCTAGACCAGCCTTGTTTTCTGTGGAGACGTGGGCATTACGATTGACGTCTCTCGGAACTGCAAGCGGAAGGCCTTGATTTGTGACCGTGGAATAACCCAAATGACCGTTGCGTCTTGGTAACCTTCGAACCGTCCCGAGGGTGACCTCGAGCATGTTGTTCCCTTGCCGTAATGTTGCTCCCACTGTAGAAGGGCTTGTCGTCGCAGGGTCGTTGGCTTGCATGCTAACCCAGGAGCGGGGAATAACGGGACGGACTAACACAAACCTCCATCGCTTTATCGTATTATAGCATCGTACCGTACCGTACCGTACCGTACAAAGCTCCATGGCTTCATCGTATTATCTACGGTTTAAATGTAGGCGGTATCTTGGGATCAAAGTTAATTCGTATATTCGGGCGCAGTGCCCTCGCGGAAAACGGACTCCGAGGAACTTGGAAATTTTGAGTTGCCTTTGAGAAAAGTAAGGCACCTGACGTCCTCGCGCGCCGCTTTTGGAGCTTTCGGTTGAACAGAATCAACGACATTAACTGCCAAAAATATGCACAATACTTTAGTAGCCGATGCCACGAACAGCAGCGCAAACACGGCGCATACTTCATCTGAAACAAACATGGCAATCTTGTGTCTTTTCGTACATAAAAATAAACCTTGTTAGTACAGCTCAAGGCCGTGATTACTCGAGGCATATCATCAGTTTACTGGAGCGTCATTCGCAGAAGAACAGCGTTATAATTGAATAGAATCTACCCGACTGGTCGCTTCAGTGTGCTGTGTACCCCATGTGACGTAAAATCAGTGCCCACTCTGATGAACCCTGGTACGCTCAGTGCCGCTGTGGTTGCTTCCTAGGGTTGGATAATGGCACCATGGGGCCTGCATTGCCGAGGCCGGATATTGTTCCCGGAATTTAAAGGAAATCAAAACTGGCAGTGAGAAGGGGAGTGCTTATTTGGGTCATTAGCCTAAGCTGCAACATTTGACACGCCGGCCAATACCCTTTCAAAGCAAAATGCAAAAAGGCGCCGATGTGTTCACGCTCAACAGTAAATTAGCGTACATATATGGGGGAAAAAATTCTAAGCTTGATCGAAATTAGTTTTCTCAATGAAACTTACCAAGGTACTCTCGTTCTCCTAGATGTTTTGAACTAACAAACAAACACTTAATTCATTGTTTTTAAGCTTATTTACAAAAGGAAACTTTTTGCGTGTAACTGCACTGTTCTGTTTGTAGTACCAAGCTTTTGACTGAAGTAAGGCGCTCAATTGATACACCGAAGGCGGTAACGTATAGTCCAGTTTAGCTTCACCCCCAGTACTTGTTTCAAGCGGACGCAGGTGCCCTCCTCCCAGCTTGGATGAAAAATGCTTCTGAAATTTCCCTCGTTCTTTTGGTTGCGGTGTCGCGCCAAGATGGCTGTCTCTTCACAACCTCGTGGCGCATCCACGTCCAACAGCCGAGTAGGCAAATGTCCGAACGGAAGACCTCACTGCTAGAACATGTTTTCTTAGCCCATCGCTCACGCACTGACCTGACCGACCCCTGTACACGTTCTTAGACGATATCTTGTACGCGAGGCTTACGGGACATCACACGAACCGATTCTGAGGTTTCTTTCTGCAAACCCCCTTCTTCAGCCTTGCAATTTCTAGACCTTAGATTGTCGCTTCAGCAATCACATGTATGCTGGTGTTATGCTCCCCGATCAAAGAAGTGTCTGCTCCCTTACAGTTCCCACCATTCTATTGTGGTTAAAAGAGGTATAGTCTTTAGACTTTACCTGTCTCCGCGCATCCTTGGCGAAGTCTTGTCCACACAGGATGGTGGAGGGTTTTACATCCCATGTGAACATGCCGAAGGGGGGCTATCCATCAGCACTCCTTACAGGAGTGGGTAAATCATTGCTGTAAAAGCTTCGGGGGACTGCTGTGGTCCCAGAGAAGTGCAAGCCGAGAGTGAGACCGGTAGTGGTGTCCTACGCACAAAAGATCAGCCACAGGATTAAGAAGGTGGCGGAGAGACACCAAGTCCCGGTTCTTTTCTCCGCTCCCAAGAAACTGGAGAAGTTGTGTGGTAGAGTTGATAGGGGAGCAGCACATGCAGCGTGATGCGAAAAGATGCATAAAAAGAAGTTCGTAGCGTACGAAGTGGGAATTGCGTATATAATACCGCTATCGTGTGGTAAGCAGTATATTGGACAGTCTGGAAGATGCGTCACGGCTAGACTAAGGGAGCATGCATTATCTGTGAGATCGTCCCCTGCCGGTCATTTGGCGATTCATTGCGACAGGTGTGGGTGCGCCCCAAAGTTTGAAGAGACAACAATAATGATGCGACACAAGAACAAAAAGACGAGGGAGATAACGGAGGCATTTTACATATCGCGATGCAGGGAGGGCTCGCGTGTCAGTGCTCCCTCTGTGGCCCTCTATCAAAAAGAGAGAATATCTCGGCCACTCGGAACGTGGTGTGTGGTGGCGTGGGTGTGGTGGATTGTTCGGGTTTTTCGCGGCCTTCATGTTTTTTCCTATTAAATTTTTGTTGTAAGTCAGCGCCTTGTCTGTGCGTCTACTCTTCAACTGGTCCGTTTTTTTTTGCGCTGTATTTTTGTTTTTTTGCTGGTGCTTTTTGCGCGCAACCATCGTATCGTTATCGGGTTTCGTCATCGGAGGAGTTATCGGAACAATTTACTGAATCTCCCTAACAGCTCAGGCCCCGCTACACTCCCTGATTGTCACAGTATAGGCTTGTGCGACTTTTCGAAACTTCCATATGGGTACTTCGAATAGCATGCTACTCGAATTGAACTTCGTACCGTCCACTAAGAGTTCTCGGAAAGTCCGGTAACATTTCTAAAGGCCAGTTCAGACACTTGCGTTTGAGTGCGTTTGACTGCGTTGCGGCGAGAACCGAAAGCGAGTCACCGGCACATTTGTGCTTCGTCAGGAAGCGTGGAATCCAATTCAAGGAATCTTATTAGCACGCGATATAAGAAGCAGGTATGTCCTGGTGTCTCGCTGCCGCAACGCAGTCAAACGCAGTCAAACGCAACTGTGTGAACCGGGCTTAATGGTCCGCGGTCGATTCAGGCAAGCTTGTTTGCTTTGTTGAGTGCGCTTCTCACAGCGCGCCCTAGCACTGTGGAGAAGCGACATTCACGGGATAGACATCGCTATCCTGACTCCTGAGCATCTCGCATCGCCGCAGCCAAGCCGCGTGCTTAGAGGGGAAACACTCTTTCCGAGAGGGATGGAGCCCGAGCACGGGCATTAAGTAACACCCCCCCCCCCCCCCCCAAGAGGGATGGAGGCCGCGCACGCATCAAGTTACACCTGCCCCCCCCCCCCCCCCCACAAAAAAAAAAAGTGAAGAAAAATGATGATGTGACAAATCTATTTTTAAGTAATTTTTCAAAATAAGACCCTTTCAGCTACACTTTTTTGAGAAAGATTGTACTGGTAATATCCTGACGAATCGTGTGCGTCGTTGATCAGGATTTTTCTTTTTAAATTCTAAATTTAATAGGGTACTTGGATGCAGCGAGATTTCATAGTAACCTTGAGTAGGTAAATCAGGTCTCCACTATATATTTAATTTCTGTGTAATTTTACTGCCAATATATAGAACTATAACGATTTCTGGGCGCAGTGAATAAAGCTGCAACTAAAATTAAATTCCCCTTTGCAGTAAACGAATCAGCGCTTAAAAATAATCTCGGCAACTTCAACTGGATTTCTAAGACATTTATTTTCCACATGCTGATTTTACGTCACAACAAAACTCTACATATAAAAGCCCATTGAGATGTGTAATTAAAGTTATATAAAAAAACTGCTTTAAAACTACTGAATTCATAATTGCCCGGTTTTTTTGCATCCTGAAAACTAAACATCCAATTTGGTATTCAGAATGATTATATATTCTAAGATTGTTTCTGTAGAATTCCTTTGGTTTAACTTTGATTCCATACCTAAACTAAGCAACCACGGATGTTGATCATTTTATGTCGTTCAACAATCAGCATGTGATTCGAATGTGGCTACTGCCATGGTCCTTTAGAAAAAGGGAATAGCTCTCTCACAACTTTTTTGTTGCCGTGTCTGGCAAACTTTTGAGCGCAAGTTGAGCGTTTGACGATGCAATTGTCTGCTCTGCAATGCATGCTAACGAGTAATTGCACATGCATGGGAAAGCAAAGAAAGCATTGCCTTTTAGCTGTACAGGCTAAATTACGACGTCTGTCGTTTGCATCGAAATGGACGAAGACATTATACAGAATGTTTAACCTTAATTCAAACATTTTTTTTTTTATCGGAGGTGAGAGTTAGCTGCGTGCCGTCTTCACCATATATTTATCCGGCTCGGTCGACGTTACATTAGGGAATAATCGTCATGCTAAGTTGATTAATTGTACATTTAGTGGTACATTTGAAATTTGTTAATTAACTTTTAGGCATTGGTTTTATGTGGTCATGTCGAAATTGCAGTATTGATGGCAATTACTATTGAAGGCCAGACCATTTTTTTTAATGAGGAAAGGTAAAGGTTTTGTAGCTATGAGGAAAGGTAAAGGTTTCTAGCTTTAAATCTATCATTTTTCGCGATTTTTCTTTCGCCCTATTTAAAAATGGTGGGCAAAAAGAGCGCTGATCAAGCCCTGCCCACAATGACGTTTGGAAGAGTTGTGTAGTCGTTTAGGTCATGTTATCGCTTGTGTCGTCGACGCACCTACCAAGGACACGCTGCCGAGATAGTGACGACATGATTGAAAAGACGACGTCACTCTTCCAAGCGTCCTTGTGGGCAGGGCTTGCGACGCTCTTTTTGAACGCAAGTTTTAAATCGGGCGAAAGAAAATAGTCAAAACTGTTCGATTAATATCTAAAAAAAAACAAAAAAACAACATCACCTTTTCTCAAATTCTTTAAATTGGCATGGTCACCGTCAATACTGCAATTTCAACAAAACACCTAAAACCAAGGTTAAAACAGTTAATTAAGAGATTTCAGTGAACTTGTCGTGGCTATTATTTCCTCATTTAATGTTCGCCTAGCCTGATAAATAAATGGTGAAGACAAAAAATCGTCCACCTCTTACCCCTTTTTTTTATCCTTTTGAATTAAAATTAGACACCCGTAAAAGCTTGTGCTCCGAAAGTTTTTTTTTTTTTTTAATATATGTTTTGGGTGCACCAAAAGTTTCGGGAAGGCAGTTTGGCAAATGTGATGGAGTTTTGTAAGGAAGGCTAACCCAGAGCCATGTGATGCGGTGTGATGTTGATGATGTGTTTTATTCGCATCCCGCACGAATGCTTGTTTGCCGTTGTTCAAGATTGCGCAGAGTCCTACGAGGTTGTCAGTTCCTAAAATGACACAATGGCATTGCGACAAACTGGGCTTCTGTTTTGAAGTAATGTGCTGTTGTTGTTTTGCTTTTGTTGGGTGTTAACGAAGACATTGAGAAAAATTAGAAGGCGAAGTGATTCATGACTTTAGGTGTGTTAGGTACGTAGATATTGTTTCCTCAAAAGGGGTCAGATGGCGTGTTTCAAAGCGATTTTGTGGGAAGATGTTTTCAAGTCACTCTCCCCAGAGTAGAGTTTCATTAGAGAAGTTCCGCTGAATGGGAGTTCACGGTATTGTTTTTTTTAAGGATCTATCTTGGACCCTCGAACGCTTGGTTCTTTTGCCAGAGAACTAAATGCTGCCTTTTTATTCAAAACCATTCAAAGATAGTAAGCAGCTACATTGTCTCAACTGGCTGTCTGCTTCGCACATAGTTTTGAAATCCAAATAAACACACTGAAAAAGAAAAAAAAAGATGGGGGCGTGAGCGTCAGACAGGAAGGGAGTCATAAAGCCTGCGCTTCTTCTAAATAAGGTGTAACGCCTTTTTTATTTTTAAAAACAGGGGGTTTGTGTTACGAAAGGCGCCAAAGACAAGGTGTTGGCCCCAGGTGTACGAAGACAGTAAATAGGGTGAAAGAAAATGGCAGAGAGACATAAGGTATCGGTCCTTGTTTCTGTTGCGTTAAAACTTTTTGGGAGAAATCCGGAACAATAGAGACTTTTTCGGCAGACATTCCGGAAAGATACTTGAGCCTTTTCGTTTGTGTGTCGTCCTTTGCCTACCTGCAGTGTCGAGAGTTGTGTTATGTGGTTATGTGTAAACTTCACCAGCTCTGTTTACGCCCCGACTTCCTGTTCCGAGCTACATCCCTGATTCAAGTGCGAACACACTAAAGTTGCAAAGTGGTTTTGTTATGAAAAGAAGCAGCTTTAAAACTGCAGGAAGGTTGTGCGTGGAAGCGCGGAGGTCAGTCGAGCAAGAAGAGGGGAGAGAAGGGCTGCGTGAAAGAAAACACTAAAATCACAGCGTGGGGTGTGGCGTAGGTAGCGTGTATAGCAGTGTTGTAATAAGGTCTCCTTTCAAAAAAGGAACGAAAGCTCGTTCCTCGCTCCTTCTGATTTTTGGAAACGCGTTCCCGTGCCATGTTCCATATGTGAAAAAGGAACTCGTTCCCGTTACAGTTAAAAAAATGGAACGTATCGTTACATATTCGTTACATTTGCATTTTGCCGATTACCATATTTAGTTAGATCAAGCTAAAGCTTTCGTTTCTTTATCTATCCCATCAAATGGGTAAGCATAAAATTTATATGCCGTGATGGAAGGGCACCAGAAGAAGAAAACGTGCGGAATCGAGGTGTTATTTGCTGGATATATTGAAAGTTTAAAAATCTCAGCTTTTTAACCATATTCATATTTGTGATGAACGTATCCAAACGAGCCAAATGTATTGCTACCCCACATGGCACGAGTCGCTCTTCAGAACAATTTCACACGTTTCAATCACCCAACAAAGTGCCTTGTTAAAACTTAACCCTTTGATGCCCAAAACTTTACTTTAAGTCCCGCACACCTACAAACTTTGGTGCGCATTTAGAACAAACAAAAAAACAAAAACCTGGTCTCAAAAAAAAATTACCTTTATTTGTGAACGCATAATGATATGTTGCTCCTGAGCAACATTGGGCATCTGAGGCACTCTACACTATTTGAGAGCAGGGAGGCAATTAGTAAGTTGAAATTCGAACAAAGGTTGACCGAAATGGATGATACGCGGTGGGCACGGAAGGTATTCAAGTATTTATACATGAAAAGTTTAAACACAAGATGGACAAACCGAACCCGAAAGCTAACATTTAAATATCTACACACTGGTGATGGGGCTGAACAGACTACAGTGAAAAAGGGGTGAAAGAGGCAGAGAGGAAAATGTGGGAGGGGAGAATGCAGGAGAAATCAGCTTTAACAGTGTACAGGTCACGAAAGCAGGACATAAGAAAGGAAAATCTTTTTGACAATTCACTGGGAAGTGCTTTGCTCTTCGAGGCAAGAACGGGAGTTTTGAGGACGAGGACGTATAGGGCTAAATTTCAGGAGACAGACACATTATGTGCCGCCTGCCATAATGATAGCGAGACAGTAGAGCACTTGGTTTTGAAGTGCACGGGGCTTCGTCCTGCCCTCCCTGAAGGGGTAACGGATTTGGCTGGGGCCCTGGGTTTCACTGGCGACGATGGAAGGACGGTAGAGAAAAGGATTACAGTGACAAAGAGACGATTAGAAGATTGGTGGAAATTATCTAGGGAAAATTGAATGTTGAAAATTGAATGTTGGACAACTAACTAGCACAGCTGGGAACAGGCGGGACAGAGGAAAATTGGGACTCCCTCCCGCGTGGCTCCGGCCCAAAGTCTCAACCCTGTCTCCCAGTGGGTCCGGTGCTGGGGTAACGCCGAAAAGGTTTGACCAGAGGAAAATTGGCGACTCCCTCGCCGGGGGGAAGAGGCAGGGGGTGATGTTTTTAGTTTTTTTTGCCCGATCCCCGAAGGTCATCCTGGTGATACCCCACACTGCCTGGTGATAGTTAGGGGAGAAAAATTGGTCTTAAAAGGGTGGGAGAAATCACGTTTTTGTCTTTTTAGACTTAGGCTAGGTGGCGCAAGCTACCGCCCGGTACAAAGGGTATAGCCATTAACATCCATCCATCCATCCATACTTCTTGTGGAAAATAGTGAAAACGGTTGCGACTTGGGAGAAGGCACAGGTGCATCTCGCATTTTGCTCAGTACAGGAACGTGTAACCAGTTTTGCTGTATTTGCACCATACCTCACATCCAGTGGCGTACCAACTTGTTTTTGAGTGGGGGCCAAACCAGACCCCCCCCCCCCCCCCACCCCAGGGCCTGGGGGTGGTGCCCTTGGTGTCCCTTGGGCGCCGCCGGACAGTGTTTGCCCTGCCCAGTGGCGGCTGTTTCAGGGGGGGGGGCAAAACACATGCCTTGCCCCCCCCCCCCACACTTTGAGAACTAGGGGGGAGGGGGGCAAGCGCCCCCTTGCCCCCCCGGTTGGTACGCCCATGCTCACATCATCAGTCGGTCTTGGCTTTAGTGGCCGAGTGATCTTGCTTGGAGATGCATTTTCATTTTCCAATGTGTCTGACCTTCTCTTCATAGGCTTGGCCTTCACGTGTGCCAGGGCTTGTGCGATGTGAGAACGGAAAGTGAGCAGATAAAGTCTTCTTTTGATGCAGAGTTACGTGCAGTGTCGCTTGTACACGAGATAAATATTTATATTATTTTTTATTTTATGTGCAAAAATCATTTAACCATAAAAGTCATTCATATTTGAAGACTCTAGCCGCGGGTGAACCATAACAAATACGCTACCAATTTTTCGTCACCAATACCAGTGCTACCCACATATGCCCGATGTTGCTCCTGGGCAACATCATAGTTGTCAGGCTGCTACTGAGCTTTCACAAACTGTAAGTTCATTTTCACTGCACATACGTCTCTTTTAGTCAATCAGTAGGAGATTTCCATCAAGGATTTGTTTCATTATCACATCCTGCATTTGTTTTCATCGATGTTCGCTCACATGGTACAGTGGCAGGACGAGGTCGCTCGCCGGTCCAGACAAGTGTAGCGGAAGAGTGAAAGCGGACAAGTGCCGCCCTCTGTTTTTTTATTTCTAGAAGTTCAGGTCACCTCGGCCTTGCGGCTGATGGCGCTAATTGCATAGATTCGCGGGTTTCGGGGGAGAAAAAAATCATGTTTGAGTTGTTGCTCCTGGGCCCGCAAGACGAGCAAGTGAAGGACAGGGTAGGACTTTTGGAAGGTCAGTCTTGGAAACCACCAGTTCTTCTTCGTGAAGGTTGGATTCGTTGTTCAGTTTGAAGGCGAGGGACAAGGGAGAAGGAATCAAGGTTAATTTTTGTGCATCTTTTAAGTGACCGATGTTCAGGATACAAGGGTGCGTTCGATGTCTGGTAGCCTGTGATTTTGTTGTAACTGTAGGTCTCTTTATGAAAGTTGAGAAATGTCTTTAGTCGGCCTTAGATTTCTGTGGGTATGAGGATTCGTGGAAAGGGGGGGGGGGGGCAAGAAAGTAGCTGAGTTTGAAACGTCCCTCTTTCTGTGTCTTTTCTTGCGACTATAAGGTTTGCTTTTTGTACCGCAGTCTCGGGCACTCAAAAAATAATCAATGTCCATAGCTATCCTGCACCCGACTGTCACCAAGCGAGGACCACACAAAATAAGCCTAAGATAAGTAGCCAAAAAGTTAACAAGTTAAAAACAATATGTTCGTGAAGATATAGTTTTTATACTTTTAAAATTTCCCTGTTACAAATAAAATAAAAATTACCCCACTGAACGAAAAAAAGGAACGCCGTTACTCTTTCCGTTCCAGTAAAAATGTAACGAGTTCCCGTTCCAGTTCCACCGATGTAAAATGGAACGGCGGCGTTCCTTCGTTCCTCCTAAAAGGAACGCGTTCCAGGAACGCCGTTCCTTGGAACGTCGTTCCGTACAACACTGGTGTATAGGCCCATTCTTATAGCGCCTTTTGCTTACGTTTTCTTACGTTATGTTATGATTATGAATCACCAAGACAGCCGTGCATCGTATGCCACGTGCAAAGCTACTTCTTCGATGGGTTGCGACGCTTCCTACGAAGCACGGATGTTCCGATGACTCTCGACGTAAGCACACATAAGCTCTCGTAAACATGAGCAAACGGTACTGCGTGAACTGGCCTTATAAGATTCTGTTATCCTGTCGGAAGGTGTTTGTTGGTCAGTCAGGTCTGTGTGTCGATTATGGGTCAATTATCAGTGACACCTTCACCGTCTGGAAATTTGAATATTCCTTGTATGGGTACGTTTCAAGGTTCGGAAATACCTCCATCTTGACTCGACAAGGCACCAAAGTAAAAGCGAAATTTCAGATAGCTTTTTGTTTTTTATGCCAAGGTACGGGGATTATTTGGAGTTGTGTGAATCTTTATACAGCTTGTAGTTGGTCAGCCATTTCAAAGTCGCGACAAGTCACTCGCTGTAGATGAACAATTTAGCCAGTGCAGTGCTACCGCTAGCCTAGGGTCTTTAACGATGCACCACGCAGTAGTGATACACGACCGCACTCCGGTACAATGCTCATCCAGATCGAAAGGCAGCGAGTGGGGATTGAGCCCAGGATCCCTGGGCTCAATCCCCACTCCTGCCCCTTTCGATCCACGTGCGCAAGCTTTCGCTCCACGTGCTCCGAGCTGGTGTGTGCTAGCCCACTCGGCCACCGATCCCCCCAAGGTACGGGGAGGGTACGTGTGTCGTGTGTGAGCACGTTTTCGGCTAAAGTCTACACGTGGGAAGTAATTTTTTTTAATCATTCGACGTTTTTTTTGTTTTTTGAAGGGGATAATGTAATTTTTTGCGTTGTTTTGGCGGTCTCTAAATATGTTTCGACTAAACTTTTTAGTTGTAATCCACCGCTCGGCCTGTTTGCACCTCCCGCTTGTCCGTTCTCTTTTAAGGCAGTTATCTTTTTCAGTTATATCATACTAAATAGCGTCAGTCATACAATAATAATAATAATAATAATAATAAGCTCTATTTTCATTTCCCATTACAGGTAATGATGGGGCCGAGAATAAAAGCCGCGATAGACGGCTTGACAAGCTCTTGGCCCCAGTGACAATCTGCAGCAGTCAGAGGGAACATTCAATTAAGACGCAAAGGTAATCAACCAAAGAACAAGCACATTAAACCGATATCGATTACCCCGTCAATTTTCAAAGCTATATAAATACACCAGATCAACGTTTACATAACAAAATATAAATACATGCACATGAGGAGGAATTACCACACGAACAATTTAACCGAGAACATACAGCTACAACATCCATGTATATAGAAAACCTAAATATCAGTACACTATATCAAAACTATTCCCGGCAGTGCGTAATTCATTTAAACTCAATTTATCTATGTCAATATTGTGAAAACTTAGTGAATTGAGAAGTCGTGACTTCTCAACTCTCAAATACCAAATAGCAATAGCCTTAGCTATACCACACCGAATAGTTATACCCTCAGTTGTACCATTTCAAATATAGAATATAGTGATAGACACCTTCTCTTTTTTTCTCCTCTCCTCAGTCGACCTTTGCTCCAGCAGTCAACACAGGCGGGCGAAAACGAAACACTGTCTACGGCCCAGTGACTCGGTAATCCTACCTAACACTGGCGGAAATCGCATACACGGCGGCAGCAGACGTCGTAAATTGGTTAGGAACTTATGACGTAGTTGGCTGCGGAGCCTGAAGGCCCGGCGCGTTCTCTGGCTATGGTGCGGTCGTGCGTACGTCTGCCCGGTGCATGTGTGCGAACGTGCGGGATCGTTGGGCCGTGCTTCCTGATTCGATGTGGGTTAATGCGCCTCCGCCAGTCACTTTCGAGCAGGAGGTCGTTGACATTCGAGCCGCCGCCGCGAGCCCTGCTCCTAGCTACCCGCACTGAGACGGCGTATTTTTAGAGGAGGACGCCCCGCTACTCCGGGATCTCGCTATCTATCGGTGTGCGTGTGAGGTGTGTTTAGGAAGATGTACCGGGGAAGGAAAAGGTCTTTGTGACGTCACCGGTGGAAGTCTAGAAACCTCCACTGACCACCTGCGAGACGGCACCCGCCTTTCCTCCTCTGACGTCAACGCTCGTGGAGCTCCGCCGCAGCGCCGTCGTAGCTCGCGTTTGCGTCGACGCGAGTGCGTCTCCGACGCGCGTTGTTGGCGTCTCAGCGAGCGCAGTGCTGGTGTGCGGTGACGCCATGTGGTGTCATGGATCGAGTGCGTCTCTGACTGGTGTGTTTACCGTTCTATTCCGCCCATGCATCAGAAGGGGTCCGTAAGTGGCAACAAATTCCGTCATAGGGGAGGGTGTGTCCGGAGTTTCGTGAATGGGCGGAGGTTGTTGCCCGCTAGAGCCAGCGGATTTCGCGATAACACGAAATGGCGTTACATCTTTTTTTAGATGCGGAGCATCTCTTGCTCGGGTCAATGTCCCGCGGCGTCGGCGTCGTAGTCCGCACTCGCACTACGCACGCGCAACTCTCCTCCTTCCCTCTCTCCAACAGCTGCGCGTTACTCTCTCCGCTCTCTCTCTCTACCAGCTGCGTGCACTGCGCGTGCGTTCGCTTGTACTCACACCGCGCGCGCACGCGCAACTTTCCTCCTCTAATCTCCTCTCCTTCAAGTGTGAAAAAAAAATAAACGGCGAGCGGCGAGCGTTCCAAGTTTCTCTGCCGCGAGCCGCGACGAAGGCTCGCGTAGGGGTCAAGCTAGGGCAGTCGGTGGCGCCATCTCTCGACGTCAGCACGCAACTGACTCTTTCCTCGGAACCAACACGATGCTCCGCATCACCCCATGGTTCCCCTCGAGAAGATGGTGTAATTTTTATTTTTTATTTCTTTTTTATCCCTGAGAAGTCGTCTAGAATTCCTATGAGTCAGAGCCCCAAAATGGCGATCGGAAGTAGTCGTCTGCCGGTTGTCAGACTACGCTGCTGTGGTTGCCAGACTGTTCTGTCACAGGAGCTGGTGCGTCATGGCTGCCGCGATCCTAGCGGTCGGTTGTAGGAATTCGGGTGGAAAATGCAGGCAGACGCTAGGGTCGCTGTCGTCGCGGCGTCCCATCCCGTGTCTGCATCTGTTTCCACCGACTGTCCGGTTGCACAGCGACCTACAACAGTACAAACGTTCGCCACATCCACCTTCGCTCCGGTGCCACCACCAGGATCACGGCGGGCAACCGCACGGCACTTCTATGACGTCATCAGGCGGAATTAGAGCCCGAGGGACCACTTTTTAGGACGCGGTGAAGCACGCCCGTCCAAGGCGCGCTCCAGGCATCGTGTACACGCGACGCCAAGGTACCAACGTCTGCCGCTTTGCCGCGTACACAGGTTTGCGAGTACGGGCTCCTGGCTGTCGCCATCTTGTTTGATTGGGGTGCAGGCGCGGCCATAATCCGATTGCGACGCCTTGCTAAGCCGTCGCAGTCAGATTATGGCCGCGCCCAAGCGCACCCCAATCGAGCGAGATGGCGGCGGTCTGAGGCATCGTGTTCGCCGCTTGGGGCAGGTCGGAAATACACTAACGATGACGTCGTACGCAGCTTTTGTCTTTTTCGTGTCCCGGCTGGTACGCTAAAGGGTCGGACTGAAAGTGACGTACGAGACAAAGGGACGGGTCGTCGCAGCGTGGCGTAACCCGTATGTTGAAATTAGAGTAACCGAAAACGTGAAACTAGCTTGAAATTTCGTGGAGAGCTGTTCTTTGGTAGTCGCCGTAGCTGTTTATCTTGTAGCTGGGAGCGTGCTGAGGGACAGATGGGAATGCACCCTTTAAGTCGTTCCCCAGGAGGTCTTTTGGCAGCTGCAATTTTAGTCATGAGTGCGTTTGGCCAATACCTCTGGCAGGACAAGCTCCTGTCCCGCTTTTCTGAACCTGTAGCAAGGCAGGGCGCCTTTATGTATAGCTAATATCGTTGTTGGCTTGGCACGTGCCTCGCTGGCTTGCCGAAGCGGCAAGCACTCGCCGTTGTAATGGCGCATTCACACATGGAAGGGATCTGCGTTCGCAAAGCGGTTGCGAACGTGGTTGTATAAAGATCCAGTACAATAGCACGTGCATTTGATGTCATCAAATGCGCGTGCAATTGTACTGGATCTTTATACAACCACATTCGCAACCGCTTTGCGAACGCGGATCTGCTTCCAGTGTGAATGCGCCATAAAACCTACAAGAGAAGCTTCGCCTGCAAATTATCCAATAAAAATGCTCTACTTGATAAAAAAAAATCCTGGCTTAACAGAATAGGACACCGCGTGCTCTTGTATGCACACTTTCAACTGCTTGGACATGGACATATATGGCAGGCACGTAGCCAGGGGGGGGGGGGCATGGGGTCCGCCCCCCCTGAAATCTTTCATTTTGCTGGGGCCAACTCTCCCCCTTTCCCTCATACAGCATTTTGTCATGGCCTGCCCCCCCCCCCCCCCCCCCCCCGCATCAAAATCCTGGCTACGTGCCTGATATATGGGTTGACACACTGATGGTGTTTAGTATCTGTCACTGAGCAGTAATTTAACATAATAGGTCTACTGGCAAACCGACCCTCTTCTGTGCGCGCAAATCTTCGCTTTGCTTTTCTTTTTTGCGGGCAGAGTTTTGTAAAGAGTGGAATGGCCTATAACTCCAGAAGATTGGCAATAGACCCTTTTTGAAACCCCATCAAGCAAGATTGGTGGTCACCATTTCTTGGGGTCGAGCCGTGTGATCGGATCCGAGTCGTCGCCGAACGTTGATGCAGCACTGTCGTCCAATAGATGCCCATTGTACTACGTTCCCAAGCAATGGCGGACTTGGAAAGTTGGCACAGCAACCACCAGATGACGTGCACTTTTGGAAGGGGTCTATTACGGCCTCTGGGCTCCGCCATCTTGCTGCTGATCTGTGTAGATCGTCTGATAGTCAAGCCTTGCTAAGGCCTTCTCACAGCTGCCAGTCTGGTGCCCAAACAACGCTGATGGATGGATGGATGTTAATGGCTGTGCCTTTTGCAGCGGGCGGTAGCTTGCGCCACCTATCCTACCTCTAAAAGACAAACCTACGATTCATTCCGCCTTTCTAAGCCAATTTTCTCCCCCTAGCGTGGGATATCCCCAGAATGTCCTTTAAAAACTCGGTCAAAAAACAACAAAAAAAACATTGTTTTCTGTTTTTTTTTTGTTTTTTTTTTTTGGGGGGGGGGGGGCGAGGTAGTTTTTCTGGTCAAACCTTGTCGGCGTTGCCCCAGCACAGGACCCATTAGGAGACAGCGTTGAAACTTTGGGCCGGAACCACGCAGGTGGGAGTACCAATTTTCCTCTGTTCCGCCTGTTCCCAGCTGTACTAGTTAGTTGTGCACCATTCAGTTTTCCCTAGATAATTTGCACCAATCTTCAAATCGCCTCTTTGTGACTGTAATCCTTTTGTCTTCCGTCTTTCCATCCTCGCCAGCAAAACCCAGAGACCCAGCTAAATCCGTTACACCTCAGGGGGGCAGAGCGAAGCCCCATGCACTTCAAAACCAAGTGCTCTCGTGTCTCGCTCTCATTATGGCAGGAAGCACAATATGTGTCTCATCTGAAATTTAGCCCTATACGTCCTTGTCCTCAAAACTCCCGTTCTCGCCTCAAACAGTAAAGAGCTTCCCAATAAATTGTCAAACACATTTCTCTTTCTTATGTCTTGTTTTTGTGACCTGTTCATTGTTAGAGCTGATTTTGCTTGCATTCTTCCCTCCCACATTTTCCTTTCTGCCTCTTTCACTCTCTTTTCCACCCGAGTAGTTTGCTCAGCCCCATCACCAGTGTGTAGGTATTTAAATGTAGGCTTTCGGGTTCGGTCTGTCCATTTTCTGTTGAAACGTTTCATGTCTGGAATACCTTCCTTGCCCACCGCGTAGCATCCGTTTCGGTTAACCTTTGTTCAAACTTCAACATACTAATTGCCTCCCTGCTCTCAAGAGACGACCAGCCCATGTCCCCCTGCTCCCTTATTTGGTGTCTTTCCATGTGCTCCCAGAGCCAATCTGCCTACGCTTCTTTGTCGAATTTCTAATCCTGATTGAACGTCTGATTTCATGCACAGTATACCCCATTGCCTAAAAAACAGTCCTGGTACCATCACTCTTTTCCATATAACCCTTTACCATTTCATATCTATTATAGTTCCATAGTTCCTCGAGCTTCATAATAGATGAATTTCTTTTCCTTTTCTAATTATATTCTCTTCATGTTCCTCTAGGTATATCCTTCGCTCATTGAGCCAGACTCCCATTTATTTGTATTTTCCTACATGGTCTATTACAATGATTTGTATCCACAGGCAGCGGCGTAGACTTTCCATTTTACCGGAGGGGGCAGACTGAGAAGTTCTCCGAGGGGAGGGGGGGGGGGGCGGGGCGAGGGCAGGGCGGGGAGGGTGCTGTTACGCGTTATTTTTTCGCCAGAACTGGAGATTGAAGCTAACGAAAGCACGCTGGGATTCCATTTCCCATGTATTATGTCAATAAAGGCAACGTGGGCGTTATTTTGTTTACATGCCACTACTAGAAACTCGTTACATGGCACGTAAACAGCGTCTTGGTAAGGATCATGGCCCGGGCTCGGGGGGGGGCTCTGCCCCCCCCTCGGATCTTGCCAGGGGGGGCACGAGCCCCGATGCCCCCCGAAGTCTACGCCTATGTCCACAGAGGTTCCCTCTTTTCGTCGTTGAACACCATTACCTCCAGACTTGTCACTACCAAAAACACATGCGCAACGTGTCCCTTTCCTCTCCACATATTCCAGCTAGTTCCTGTAATGTATCCTGGTTATCTGCCATGAATACTATGGCGTCTGCGCAGATCAGTCCTGGTATTACCTGTATTACATTTCTCACTCCTTCCAGAAAACTCACATCAAAGCCTAAGTTGCTCTACTCTAATTTCTTTTCCATTTATATGAGATATATCGTGAAGAGTAGAGGTGACACTGGACAGCCCTGCCTGAGCCCTTTCTTTTTTATCGCTGCGGGTTGTGTAGTTTCTGCTTCCCATGTGATGACTACCTTATTGTCTGTGTGCCACCTGTTAGAGAAACCTAACCGAATTTGCATCTAAAGTATCTCCTTCAGCCGACCCCACAGTTTTTCCTGGCTCACATTTCGTAAGCTCGCTCGATGTACAAATAAGCTAACCGTAGAAGAGTTTGGTTCTTCATTGCTATTTCTATACACCGAGCGATGACGAAGAAGTTATCTTCCAGTTCTCTATATCTTCGAAATCCATTTGGGAGCTCACCCGGTATTTGCATATCTTCTGCCCATTCCTCCATCCTTCCCTTTACTATCTGTGTAGTTCATCTGTATAGAACTGAAGTTACCGTAGTATCGAGCGACATGACTTAATAATGATATGGTGAATAAAGTTATTATTATAGTTGTTATTATATTATTTGTTACTCTCTGTCTTTATATATTAGTCCAATCATTGGGTACCTCTCCTCCCATAACTATTTGGTTAATCACATGCCGTAACTACAACTCAATACACTAACTCAACTTTCTGACGTCACACCACTGTGGTGGCGCTGCTGTGGGCACTGCGCATGCGCAGACACTTCTTCTCTCGCGAATCTGGTTTCTGCGCACGCGCAGTGCCTACACCGGGTGTGAGCAAACGTGGGGTTTGTTTGCAAACAGCGTGTTGATGTACAAGTTCTTCATAGGATACTTAGTGTACGTGCGAGTTCATGCACCTTGGCGTACCAATCCTCCGTTTTGCGAATGGTCATTCGGAAAACGGGCGCACGTTCTTCTGTGGCCAGTGTCTGCCCCAATGTCCTGCAGTTCCTGGAATGCGTTCTCTAAACACTGTATTTATTTTGTTTTATCATTTTTTGTTTGTTTTTTTTTGCAGAGAAGGGAAAGTTAGCTGCCCGCGTTTCTCGGCAGCCGTTAAGTGGAGTTAGGGTCTCCATCGCTCCTCGAATGGGTCGTTACGCCGAGAACCGAAGCGGTGCTGGCGGATCTGCGCGCCGCCAACGGGTTAGCCGCATAAGAACTCGCGTAAAACCTCCCCGAAACTGTTTGCCGAATCTAATTCAGTTAAAGTCACTTTTTTTTTCTCCCCTTGTGGTCACTTTAGTTGGAGAGTCATATTGCGGTTTGAGATAGCAGGGGTACTGGGCCAGTCGGTTGGCTCTGAACAGAGCCTCACACTCCGAGAAATCTGGTGCATTGTACTTTCCCGAAGCACTTGAAACGTCGCAGCGCAAACTGTGTGTGTGTGTCTCGTGGGGTTAGGTCTGTTTAGTTTTGTCATTCGCGGAACCCCCTGAGGAGATTGCGGTGGTTGGCTCTCCCGAGGGATTTGCAGGAAAGTATAGAGGCACTTAATTTCTTTCTTACGAGCGCAGATGGTCTGTATTCCGAATTGCAGCACGCGCAATTTTTATTCTACACTCAGTAGCAAAAAAAAAAAAGATTGGTTCATCTGCTTTTTGATCAATTAATGCAGCAATCCGATTGGCTGTAGGGCGATAATCAGATGTTCGGGACTTCTCGCGCCCCGCGTTGTTTAAGCCGTCAGCGACCACAGCTGAAAAGGGTGCACCGTCTTTTACAAATAACGACCATACCAAAACGCGCGACGAAGTTCATACTTTGCGAGGGAAGAGCTTGGCGTCCTTCGGTTCAAGCGGGTGCTATGAGCCGCCATCTTTTGCCCTAAAACCTGCACCGTCGTGCCAGTTGGTGCCACAAAAAGTGTCTGCTACTCGTAAGAAGCGCGACGAGCGTCTAGTGTCGAGGCATTCAGTGTCGTTCTGTGGTCTCGGCACGAAAGAGCGTAATGTTGTCGCAGTCAAACGCAGACTGCCGTCACGCAGTCATCTTAATGGTGTGTGACAATAAGCGGAACGCACTTACTCCGCGTAAACGACCGTAAAATTCGAACATAAAAAATATATAGAATGCATGGAGTGCGTTATCGTTTGGGTAGTTTAGGAAACGCAATCGTTTCGTGCGTCTCAGGCGCTGCTGCATCCAAAGTAAAGAAAATATACGGTGCCAACAGACTTTTTTTTTTATGGTGCAGTACAGTTTGCGGGCGTATAATGGCCGTTTTTGGAAGCTCATAACGGTTTTTATAAGAAATGCGTGACGGTAACTTCGGCTCCTTTCGTTTTCTTGCAGACGCATCCACCTTAGGTTTTCATGAACGGTCTTTTTTTCTTTTTTTTTAACTCTTCCTATCTCGTTTTGTTTTGTTTATCATCTGTCTAGCGCAAGACTCGCAGTTTGTGCGAAAAACAAACTCCGCATCGAAAAAGGTTTGCCGAAAAACGAAATCTATCGGGGTCTTTGCTGACAGACGAGGAGAGCGCATCTGTAAGATATGCAAAGTTTTATAGGAGTGCTGTTGTTGTATTGTTGTAAATATGATTTCTTTTTAACGTCGACCGACGGGTTGTGACGCTTTTAGAAAAGAAAGAAATTTAAATGGCCGTTTTGGCATCGTTTCACATGAATTCACGCAGGATGCAAAACAAAGCGAATGCTTAAAGAATTCCCCGAAGAAACTAGACTCATGACACCGACATGGTCTTCGGTTGAATAAAGATATAAAAAGGTCGTTGTTGTTTTTAAAGAAAAAAACAATTCGAAGAAAATTGTGACTTTGGAAAGGTTGACGAAGACACTAGCAGCCAGGGTGTCGAACCGTAACCGGAACTGAACTGAGTATTTAGCCGGAACCGGAACAGAACCCGAACCGATATCTTCGGCGTCATTTTGGAGCTTAACCTGAACCGGAGCAAAACAAAAGAACCGTTCCGAATCGGTTCGCCAAACTGTTCGGGCGCGCATTCGCGCTACTATTCCGTGCGCTGTGCGCCGGAAATTCTGAGAGGCTTAGTTAGCGCCATGGGGCAAGTTGGTTCCACTTATACAAATATTTTTGTAAGCATATTTTACAAAGACGAAGGCCAATAATCGCTGTTACTGACTATCACAAAATCCGCCTAAGCCGCTCAAAGTCATCGCGCCCACGCGCCACGCGCCGCAAAAAGCCACCGTCACGTGCCGACGGAATGAGGCATCGAGCCGCCGCCGAAAAACAACGACGCAGCATCGAATTCGGGTTTACTACCGTTGATCGAACGCCATTTCATCGCAACACGTCTTAGACAACGGCTCATTTCATCGAATCTCGGTTTAGAGAAAGCGGAGTTATTTTAGAACATATAGTAATCCACTTCATTGGAGTAGAGTTGTGCGAATATTCTGTTAAATATTTCACTTTTCCTTGAACCGTAATATAAACCGGTTCAAACCGCCATTTTTTCCGCCCCGGAGTTGAACCTCAACCGAACCAAAATATGTGAACCGTCACCTGAACCAAACCGAAAAGAGTTTCGGTTTGACACCCTGCTAGCAGCGATGAATTTCAATCGGCGACATCGGTCTGGGGCTCGCGTGCGACTTGGGTCTAAGCCTGAAATTTGAAATCGTTGGCACATTGGTTCGGGGTGCTAAGGGTAGACTGGGTTAATCCCAGCAGAGGAGCGAATTACCGCAATGGGGTTATTTCGGATCCAGAATTCCGAGGGAGGCGAGCTGTTTATGCCGGAACGCAGCACAAAAACGAACTTGAAGACACAAAACACTCCATTTTGAGTCCTACATCCCGGCCAACACCACCACAATGATCAAAGCCTGCGCGCTGTAGAACTTTAACGTAACCAGAACCAGATTGAGCGAAGATACACATTGAGCACGAGTGCTGCGTCAGCGCTCGGCTGGACGTCGTGTCCAATCAACGCGTCGAAGGACACTCGGCGTCGAGCTCGGGTCCAATCGCTGAATTGCCGTCATCCGACTGTGATGACGTCATGGAGGAAAAGCAGGATGTTCGCGGGCCTCGATTATTCCAGGTGATGTCTCTCCTGGCACACGTTCGTTTTCCTTTTGCCGTTATACAATCTTTTTAAACGTTTTTTAGACGCTTCCGGCGCCGCGAGGATCCCTCTCTGTGCAAGTGGAGACCTTTGGATTAGACGACGTGACGTTCGAACACAGCGGGTCTTGGCGTTGGTCTGTTATCCTCGGTATCGCGGCAACGGTTCCTTGGAATTTAAATAGGCAATGATTTGTATGACCGTTGAACGTATCATTCTTCCGTTGATATCCGAATAAGCCTTATTTTAGGTCTTGAAGGAGGTGTTTGTAACAGGGGGACGTTGTCTATAGTGGAGTCAATGTCTTGGTCCTTGCCGATGTCGGTGCTAGGAAAAGAAAAAAAAAAGGAGGGGGAACGGAGTACATTAAACGCTGCCGTAGAACGCTGGCAAAAGAGACTGGATTGAGACTCGTGGCTTTCACAAGACGCGTCCTTTTGTGCTATCTATATTACAAACAACGGTATACAGAACTTCACAGCCAGACTTTTAGAGTGTGGCTGTGCAGTTCCGTATTCTTTTACATGTTATGAATACCGGGAGAAGCCCTTCCGTAAAGCTCTCTGCTCGCCATGGTTGCTTGTCTGCTCCTCTCCGCCCTCCTTTCCTCCAACGTTCGCTTTGCTACAGTGGAAAGAGTGGAGAGGTTTGGGGGAGGAGCGGTTGCCCTTCTACGCAGAGCGCAAGTTCGTCTGCTGCTTGCCCAGGGGTTGAAGGGACGTCAGAACGACGCCGAGCTCCGATTGGCTCCGATTGAAGGGTGGACATCAAGGCAGCTAGCATTGAGGTCTACCCACTATCCTTGCAATCAGAACCAATCAAAGCTCGGCGTTCTGACGTCACTTCAACCCCTGAGCAAAAAGCAGACGAACTTGTGCTCCCGCTGACGGCTATCTTTATGGTCACGGACAGCTTAAGAAGCGCAGGGCGGGACTTAGTTGGCTTCTCGCTTTGTGATTGGTTCTCCAGCGTTCTTATCGGCGAATGCAGCAATCTGACTGGCTGCTGAGCGACAATTAGATGCTATATAGGGACTGGCCACACCCTGCCTTTCTCAAGCTGTCAGTGACTCAACCGAGTCCGAAAGCAGAAGAAACAAAATACGGTAGCGTTTGATGTTTGCTGCTTTTCTACTTGGCAGTCTGCACTGCAGCCGTCGTGCGCCGGCGACGCCGCGCGGGACTCGAAAGGCGCAGTGATTTCAATAAGCCGGAAACACGTTCTTGGAAAGACCTCGCCGGCTCGGATGATGAGGCAGCGTCCTGACTTCAAAGTGTTTCATTTCGAAAGCGTCGTGACGATTGGCGGACCACGTCGGATCGTGTCTGGCTCCTGGAGCGTGACAGATGGTGTACGTTCTCGCGGAAGTGTTCCGGCCTTCCTTCCGGTCCGTTCGGTGTACAGTCGTGACCGTCTCGCTCTTTCTCTCTCCCTCTCTCTCTCTATCTGTTTGTTTCTTATCGTTAGACGTGTCTGTCGGCACCGGTGCACCATCCGCGTGTTGCTTGGAGGAGGGGACCTCCCGCGCCAATTTCAATATCGAAGCTATAGTCCTTCTCATTAATATTCGGGCCTCTTCGCGTCCGACGCCGCGAAAGGGATAGAGCACTCCTGCTCCGTTTCTTGATCTGCATATTAGATTGTTTTCGATTGTCTCCTTCGAAAGATAAGTAGCAGATATGCTTCCTCGAACGGTAGCGCATACTTTGGAGATTGATACACAGACAAAGATGAAGAGCACGACAAGTCAACGACGGGAGCGCGCCCTATATGGCTTGCGCTTTTGGCCGCCAGTTCGGCTTCGGCTTACACCTATAGCACTAAAAACCATCCCCGTTGCCGCCGTTCCTTGTAATAATGTAACGTGTCTTGGTAAGGGGGCGGGGTATACCGTAGAAATGCAGAGCGCAAGTTCGTCTGCTTCTTGCCCAGGGTTGGGGTGATGTCAGAACGCCGAGCTTTGCTTGTCTCTGATTGGTAGGATAGTGGGTAGCCCTCGATGCTAGCTGCCTTCAGGCCTACCCACTATCCTTCCAATCAGAGCCAATCAGAGCTCGGCAATCTGACGTCACCGCAACCCCTGGGCAAGAAGCAGATGAACTTCTGCTACGCAGATGCCGTTGACCCTTATTGCAACCGCAACGTAACAACATACATTTTTCAGCTCTTCTGAATTCCATACCGCAGGAAATCAACCAGACCTACTCCCATGCGCAACGTCCGCGCGAGCCTGCACACCCTACCATCGTAGAAAGAAAAGGATTACATTTGCCAGCCCGATCCAATAGCACTATACGTACAAGCAAATAGATGTACGTATATTTACGAGGATAACTCACAGTCACATGCATAGGTACTCGCTGACAATGCAAGGCAACAACTATGGCAGATTTACATGCGCGTGCGCGGCGGGCATGCAGCGTCCGCTCTGGACTTTATGATTATATTGCAAGATGCAGATCACATACTCGCCTGCTAATAATACCCGTACCCACAAACATTCACAGCGGGCGCATGCGTACATACTGGTGACGCATATAACAATGAGGCTCCCACGTGCACAACGTGGGACCGTTTGTATACGCTTGGCGCATTCGTGCGAGACACACGCGTGCACATGCGCACTAACAACGCTCAATCGTGACACATGCCTACACTCTAAGAAATGCCTGCGCGTCTACTTACTCGCAAAACACTCAAAGAGCCAATCCCTGAGATCTACGAAATCAGCTCATCGAGTGATGAGGCGGCAACATCCGTTTAGACCTAAAAATGAAGTCTGCGCTGTGGCATTATGCAATGCAAAGCATCATGCTTGCATTGCGTAATGCCACAACGCAGACCTAATTTTGACGTCTAAACAGATGTTCTGCCTCATAATTCGCTGAGCTGATTTCGTAGATCGCAGAGATTGGCTCTTTAGTGTTTTGCGGGTAAGTAGACGCAGGCATTTCTTAGAGTGTAGTAGACATGTAGCACTCCCATATACTCAAACGCAGTCTGAAGCACATGTTGACGTATAAGTGTATGCAGGAACAACTATATGTAGTTGTTTTTGACTTCGCAGTATGTACAACATACAAAACTAAGAGAAAAAAAAAAGAGCAAACGAGACAATATAAAAAGAAAATGAAAGAATAAAGGAAGCTAAAGTAGGACGCACCAAAGACGTATCCCAAGCTGCCAACAAGACTCTTTAAAACGTTACGAGGAGAGATGACAAGTCTACATCACTCTTTTCGCGGTTTTTAGGTAGTTGTAAACGTGCCGTCGGGGACGCGACGTCAACGTTCTGCGAGTGAAACAGAGAAGATCTCATACGCTTTTGTGGAACATAAAGAAGCAAAACGCTTCCCTCCTGTAGCTTTCCCGTATAAAGCGTTCCTTCTCCCAGAGGCGTTGACGACTCTGTTTATGCTTCTAAACACAATGGCGTCATTTTGCCTCCCACAATATCTCCTTTCTGCTCTCCTTGAGCATTTCTATACGAATTAAGTTCTGAATGGACGTACGCAACCAATAAAGATAACGAAGAAGTACAATAAACTGCCGCGAGACATCGAGATTGCGGCTGATCACTCGAACAAAAGAGCACACGGGGGCCGTCGTCGGTGGCCGCTGTTCCCCTCCATCGCTCATTTCGATTTAGGTTCGATGAGAAGGGGCGAGCGCTTGATCCAATTACTTCATTGCGAACGAAGACACACTTCCAGTTTTGCTTTTGCGCCTTTTTTATTTTATTTGTATTTACTTTTTAGTCGCTCGGCGTTTTAAGAACGTAATGCGCGAGCCCACGGCGAAACTGGTTTGCTCTTACGGGCACGGCTTGTTCGCTTCGTGTCTGCTGCCCGGCAGTTTCTCGTCTTGTTACTGACTTTGATAATGCTTTTATGTGCTTCATATTTTTTTCGTTTTCGGTCGTTTCTTTTCTTGCACGCGATATACTGAAACGGAAGTGTTCCCGGCGGTGGTTTAACCCCCTCCTGTCTGTCCAACCGTTCCTTGTGTGTTCTTTTCGTTGTTATCGCGGTCTTATTATTATTGTCTGCATCTTCGGCTTGTTTATTTTTTCGTTTTCTTTACTGCGTTAGTTATTTGACCGACTTGCCAGTCGACAAGTCGGGAGTTGTGCAGTCGTTTGAACGGTTCTCACAAGAGATTTGGAGCGTGTTTCTCTCTATCTCGTTCTCTCTTTCCCTTTCTGCTAAACAGCGCAAGGAAGAAAAATAAAGAACACGTAAAACCGGGATTGCCAACCTTTTTTTCTTTATTATATACATGTGCTTTTTTTTTTTTTTTTTGTGCTATTCGGATTTTGTTGGATGATTGGAAGGCTTCTCCTGGGCTCGCGCGCGTGCGCCAGTTTTCATTCTGAGCCGCGGAAAGGCGAACCGGCGGGCGAACGGGTTTTTTCTCCCTCCGTGCCGGGTTCAATTCCTGCCCCGACCGATCGGCGATTTGCCACAACGAGGAAACAGAAAACTGAGTGTGGACCAGGAGGAAAAACAAGAAAACACTTTGCCTTTGCTTCGGGTGTCACTGGTGTCTTGGTTCGGGAACCGGTCCGCTGCCGGTTGTTGCAGCTGACCTCACTCCCCCCCCTGGTTCACAGGTTCACCGGTTCACGACGTGGCGGCTTGGATGGGAAGTGGCGATGACCGCTCGTGCCGACCCGTCCTTACCTTCGGCACGCAAACGGGCTCTCCCCCACCCCTCCCATCTCCCATCAAAATCTGTTCTTACAGCCACTACAATCTCTGCTCACTTCCGGCATAAACGATCAAGTGGAACGTCATGTCAGTTGTCTCTGTGCACATCGCAGTCCTTTGGTCTAATCGTATTCTGAACTTAGTCATTCGCTGGGGACTTTCTATTGTCTGCCGTGATTCTGTTTCTGCATAATAAAAAACAAACAGAAAAACATACTTTTTTACGGTGCACCAGCCGCCAGGCCCAATCACGAGCCACTCACACTCTAAACAAAATACCCGAGCGTTGAACTTACCATCAGCACACACAAATACCCAATCAGAGTGATCGCCTGAGGCACCTCGGCTAACGATGAGGTTTGACTTAAACAGAGTAAGTAATGGGATGCGACATTGAGCACAACGTTTCACATGCCAGATCATGCTCGGTGGCACATCACAGATTTCACATTTCTAACGCGATAGCGTTAGGAAGCTCGTGTCGCAGAAAAGCCGGCATCGGTGGCGTGACGGGAAAATCCTGATTGGTCGATAGGGTCATGACGTCACAGCCACATAACCTCGCGCGGGAATTTCAAACAACGCTCACGTGCAACGTGACGCAACGCGTGGAATGAAAGTGATTAAAACGTAACATGTAATGCGAGTTAAAGGTCGTCGCATGTCTCAAATGATTTCACTATATAAAGTAATTCATTTGCCTTAAAGGAAAAAAAATGGAAGAATGTTAGGCGGGATTTGTTGCGGCCCAGACACGCTCCAGCATGAAGTCAAATGAGAAGGCGATGCGAACGGGGACCGACGACGCTATCGCGCTCCACTCTTCAAGGCGAAGCTTAAGTGTCCTCCAAGTTTCACCCACTAATTATATTTCCGGTTTTGTCATTCGCCGAGCTCCCTCCGTCGACAACTGTGATTGAGTTTCCTATAGTAAGAAACGCAGGGATTGGCTTACGGTGGTCAGGCTTCTTGTATCGTGATTGGTCCTTCGGTATTCTTAACGGATAATGCCGCAATTTCATTGGCTGCGGAACAACGGTAAGATGCCCGGGACCCACCATGCCCTGCGTTCCCTAAACCGTCGAGGGCTATACGGCATGCAAGTTCGTCCGCTTCTTGCGCACCTCGTGGCTCTGTCCCCCCCCCCCCCCAAACCTCGACTGGTAAGGCGTGCGCCTAGCTGCCTCGTCACTGCGCCATTCTCCATGTTGTCCTTTGATCGGCGTTCTCCTCCTTGCATTCCGACGCGCCAAAGGCGGATTTTGTTGGAACACTTGCTCTACAAGAAAACACATGATGTTCGTCGAACTTCAAAATGAAAGAAAAATTAGCTCCATTCCCTAGAATTTTTTTTTTTTAATGGCTGGCTCGAGTGTGATTGCAAACGAAGTTCGGACGTTACAATTAACTTCCGCACCGTCGTTGTTCCTTTTGCATGTCACGGTGTCTAAAGGCCCGTTCGCACTCTTGCAACCGAGTACGACCGAGAGAGGCGAGACCTGTTGAAACCCCTTAAAATTTCTTAGGACAAGAGAACACACTGGCACTCTTGCGCCATCTATGCCGTGACCCTGGAACTGCATTTCACAAGAGCGAAGGTTTTGCTGGATTTCCGAAGTCAAATGCGCGTAATACCTATAAAAACGGCTCGTTTATAACGTTGACAAAAGTTTTTCGAGCAAAGAAAGAAAGGATAATGCGCGAGAGAAATAGAAAATATGCCGGGCCGCCAAGTTTACACTGCTACCCAATAGATGGCGCTAGTGTGTCCTCTCGTTGTAAGAGGTATTAAGAGGTTCCAAGGCACCCCATTTTAAGAGGTCGCAAGTGTGTGAACGGGACTTAACAGGTATTCTAAAGAAGAGTCAAGATCGTTTCGACACAAGAACATGCGAAATTGCACACTTTATAGGGTACCTCCAAAAGAGCAAAAATCAACAAAGGCATTCGTACAGACACACAAAATCTCGGCAGGCGCACTGTAGTCATAACTAGTAGAAGGTGCCCGGGTTCACCACGTCCTATTAGTTCCGGAATTCTTTCTTCGATGGAACATGCTCCTTTCACTATATGCCCTGAATCGAGTTCTCTGTCGTTCAGCAGCTTGCGTTTTGCTGACTGCTGAACCGAAACACTGTCCCTAGAAACAGCGAAGCATCAGCCTGTTTCTCTGTGGGAGAAACACTGTTTTGTACAAAACAGTATATCTCTTCAGAGCTACGCGCTCTGTTCTTTTCAGGATCTGAGTTAATATTCACTGATCATGTACACGACGCAGTAGCCCGCCATCTTAGAGCCGCTATCAGGTGGTAGAAGTGAACTGTCATCTATGACATGCACATGCAACATCTAGAGCCTAGTATCTTCTGACAAATGCTGAACCAGGAAAGGTGTAATGCACCGCTTACTGTTCCCCTTGAGTGTTACAAGCTCTCTTCGGCGAATGGTTTACGCGTATTTGAATCTAATATCAGCTTTGCGGCAAGTTCCTTGTTCACGTGTTGGCGACAACGAATATCGATCTCCGCTTTCTTTGTTAGAAAGTTAATCCTAGAAGATGAGACTGAATGTCTCACGAAGCTTTGAAAGGAGTTCTGTTCTCGCTGCATGCTATGATGTGACGCGTGGTGTCTGGCCCACCTGGAGTTAATAGGGGCAGAAGAAGGCACATTCAAGAACATTTAGCAGTGCGCCTTACCCTTATAGAAGTAAAATATTTACATGATTTTCTGTATCCCATCCTTTTCAAATGTTTCTTAATTAACAATCTTAGTATGCATCATAATCTTGCGTTATGCTCTAAAGCTATGAACAAGTCCTGCATTGGCGCACTCGGGTTTCGGTAACGTTCTAGATACCACTCAATAAATTTTGACGCCTTTTTGCCACAGCTTATGGATTCTAGAGATGTGGTTTTAAAACAAATGCATATGTTATAGTTAATAAGCCAAGGTGCGTGTCTACAACGTTTTCGTCTGCGTATTTATGGCCGAGGCCTCACTCTACAAACATTCTCAAAGCTTGACCCTCGGATGTTGTCAAAACATAACTGATTCCGCAACCCTGAAGCCACGCTTTTGTTCGTCAACTAATGCCAAAGCTTATGTGAATAGGCGCCTACGCTGAGTTGTGACCAAATCGCCGGAGTCATGTTTTTCTAACGTCTGCAAGCGGAATTGATCGACCGTTAGCTCGACAGGACGAAGCACTCGGCCACTGTCTACACACAGAAATCAGCGACGTATCGCAGCTAATGTCATTTTTAGGAACCAGAACTCCAGCTGGGAACAGAGCGGTGTTAGAGTTCACACGCGTCCACCACCAGCAGTCAGTTCCTCTTGGTACTGACTGGCTCCCGACATCACTGCGAACAAATTTACAAGATCCCCGGTGTGCAGGGCGAGAAACCAGCAACCATTTCGACATGATCAGCGTCAGCTTGCTTCCCTTTTTCCTTTAATTCCATCGGTCGGTGAGAAGATGTAAAAACGACGCGGGTGCTCACCGTCAACGGAGCTTTGGGCACGGTACCGCTAACGCAGCCTCGTCGAGATAACATTAATTACAACAACAATAAAACAAAAATAAACGTAACGTTGGAAGAGGGAGTCGCATCCGAGACGGCGGCCCGCGCGGCGGGGAAGCGGTCGCCAGTCCCGGCATTTGACCTGCGTGGCTGCGTGCGCAGAGAAACGTCTCACACATGAGTCCTGGCTTGCCGGAAGTCACTCATCGTCCCAGGTGGGGCCGGGGCCGGCCCCCGAACAGCGCCGGGCGAGGTCTCGAACCGAAGGGTCTTCGGCCAGGCTTGCTCTCCGGAGTCACGGCCGGAGCCTCCGTGGCGTGGACCTCCTCGGACGCTGGCTCGGACTCCGACGCCGCGGTCTCTTCGTGCTTGGACGCGGCTTCGGTGGACGCGGATGCCGATGCCTCTTCCTTGGTCTCTGGCGTGGTCACCGGTGACTCCTCAGTCTCTTCCGCCTTGTGCTCCTCTTCGACCTTCTTGGCTCCTGGTCGGTGGCGGTTGAAAGGCGTGCGTGGCCGTGGGCCCCGGTTGCTCCTGTTGAAAAGTCCTCCGCTGGGACGTGGACCACCCGGTCGTCGATGACCGGCCGTCGTAGAAGAAGCCGGACTTGGTGTGCTTCCGGAACCCCTGGTCCTGCCGTTGGCCTTTGCTCCTCCAAAACGGCTTGGTCCTCCGAAGCGCTTCTTTCCGCCAGCGGTCGTGGTCGCCGGAGCGATCGTGGTCGGCTCGTGCTCCGCGGCGGACTCTTCCTCTTCTGGTTCTTCCTCCTTGTGGTTCCGGGAATGAATGGGGGAAGGACGGCGTCCGAACTGCAGACGACCACCAGCTGCGGGTCGCGGCGACGGTCTGTTCCTCCTGAGGCCACCGATCGTGCGTCGGGTTGACGGCGTCGCCGTTGTTGTAGTCGTCGAGGTCGTGTGCGCTTTTCTGCCTGGTGGGTGAGCCCTGCCGTGAGGTCCACCGAAGCGCCTCCTGTTTCCGAAGTGTCTCCGGGACTTCTCGGTAGTTGTGGGCTCTTCTGTGGTGGTTGTGGTCGGCGGCAGGGTCGTCGGCGGCTCTGTGGTCGTGGTCGTCGTTGTTGTGGTCGTCGTCTCGACTACGGACGTGTCTGGCGCCTTCTTGCCGATAATTTCGTTGGCTCCTTGAGTTTCAGCGCTTGCTACCGTTGACACGCCCGGTGTCTGAAGAGTGGAACCACTTCGGCTTTCTGAAGGAACCCCGGCGCCACCTTCAGGAACGAGTACGGCTCCCGTGAAGTCCAGGTTAGGAGGACCCACGACGGGTGGACGCTTTGCTTCAAACGGTTGGCTCGGTAGCAGAGGATGTGTGCCCTCGGACACCGAGACAGACACAGACACCTGGGTTACTGTCTGCGGTGCGGACGTAACAGCCTGCTCCAGAGGGAACGCGGGGGTGCTTGCTGTTGGCCTGCTGGTGGAATCGCTGTCACCGTCTTGGGCTCGAACCTATGCTGTGGGTTGGGAGACGCAACCACCTTCCCTTTCAGCTTCCCGCCCTCGCCCTTGTCGAAGCCCTCCAGGTTAGGGACGTCGTCAAAGTTGAGCGACGACAGGTTGTTCTTCTTGTTGTCGTCATCGTAATAATAATAGTAGTAGACGACGTACTCGTCCTTTGCCTTATCCTTGGCGGCCTTGTCCTTCGCCTCTGGCTGCTTGCTCTGCTGAATCTCCGATGCAGGCGACTTCTGGATGACCTGTGCCGGAGGCTGGATGGAACCGACGATCTTGCCCTGCCTCAGGGCGTCTTCGGACGACGAGGACGAAGACACTGAGAAGGACTGCTGTGGCCTCGGGAACGACTGAGCAAGCGGTTGGGGCGTTGTGGCTGAAGTCGGCGCCTGCTGCGGAAACGTGAAGCCAACGTTGCCCTGCCTGCCGGTGTCCGCGAAGCTGAACGTCTGTTGTTGACCGTTGAATACTTGCTGCTGCTGCGGCTGCTGTTGTTGCTGCTGCTGTTGCTGCGGAGGGTGCTGTGGGAAGTGACGCAGTTGCTGCTGCAACTGTTGCTGCTGCAACTGTTGCTGTTGCAATTGTTGCTGTTGCAGTTGTTGTTGCTGCTGCTGTTGACGCTGTGGCTGTAGTTGAGCCTGTAGTTGCTGCTGGTTGAACTGCTGAAACTGTGGCTGCTGCTGTTGCTGCTGCTGGGGTTGCTGGAACTGCTGTTGCGTTCTTACAGTGTACTGAGGCTGAGCAGCCTGACCAAAGTCGGCAGCGAAGCGGATGGGGCTGTTGGGCGGTTGCTGTTGTTGTTGCTGCTGCGAGCCACCCGGCACGTTGGCGTGCGGAGGCAGTGCCCTGACGAACACGCTGAAGTTGGTCGGATCATTGGCCGGGGCTTGCGTCTGACGGACTTGGCGGCCATCAAAGGACGTTGTCTGGGCCGCTGCTGTCGCCAGGAGGGCCGCAATGGTCGTCCACCTGCATAGTGCAAAAGGCAAAAATCAATCTAGGATCTGCGGGCAAACAATCCAAAGCCACAGGATGAGAGTAAAACAGCGCCACAAGATGAAGTAAGAGAAAAGTATGCACGTGCGCTGTCTAAAAACTGAACTTTTAGTTGGCATAGGAACGAGCGAATAAAATTTGAAGATTTTATTTCCCCGTTTCTTTGAGAATAGACCGATCTCACCAAGCGTTCGGCATATGCGTGAAGCCAGCATAACTTTAGTTCACAGGAGGCACTTGGCAGCACACGAGACTGTTCGTGCTCTGCTCGCACAGAGCTCCAGCGAGGTTGTGGCACGTGCAGAAAGTCTAACGTTCCCTGGATGCGTTGCGGCAGCGGTGGCGTACCAAAACTGGCGTGTGAAATCGGTCTATTGCTTTCCGTTCTCTGGCTCTTCGTTCTTTTTGGCGCTGTTTCACTTTTGAACCTGTGTCAACTACAGTACACTGCGGGACACTGTTAGCGGAAAGAAACCATAATCGGTTAGGGGATCGGTGGCCGAGTGGTCTAGCGCACACCAGCTCGGAGCACGTGGAGCGAAAGCTCGCGCTGCAGAACCCAAAATACTGAGTTGCACCCCCCCCCCTGCTCGTTTCGATCTGGATGAGCATCGTACCGGCGTGCGGTCGTGTATCACTGCTGCGTGGTGCACGTTAAAGACCCCAGGCTAGCGGTTGCACTGCACTGACTAAATTGTTCATCTACAGCTGAGAGACAACTCGCTCGTTGAAGGCAGACTAGGACTAACTTAAAGAGTGTATAAACATACCCACAACCAATTTTTTTTTTAGACCATGGCCGGTTATTTTTTTCCTCTTGTATGAAAGAACTGCTAAGTGAAGAAGGACAAGCTCTTCTCTCAAAGCCCTCTACTTTTTCCATCTTTGCAGAGGAAACACTGAAAAGAAGGCGAGTGCCTCCTCTTCAGTGTTCGGTTAGCAGGGTACCCGAAAAAGTTTTTGATCTAGAACATAACTATTAATTCATACCGAATTCATGTATGAGACAGTATAATACCGTAGTTACACAGTCCCCTTAGCTGCGGTTAAGGCTGTCCGTGTGACTAGATCCGGCTATATAAACCAAGAAGCGATATTTGTGGCCCTTGAGCACTAGGCGAACGCGGAAATTTCCTTCGGAGCGCGCATTGTACCACAGGGGCAAATCGGCGCGACCGAGGCCGATTAATTTTCCATCAGGCGTACTCCCGATGGCCGTCGCATGCACGTCACGCGCTGTCCGGTCGTACCACAGCGTCCAAGATGCGAGCTCCAGTTGTGCAAGCCATGCAGAAACCGGTCAAGGTGGTCCAGAAGTGCGCGCTTCTTCAGCAGCGACCCGTCGGCGATTATTAGGACGACGTTCCGCTCCCATATGCTAGATCTACTTCGACTCTTGGGAGAGGAAGACGATTTCGAAACTCCGCAATCCATTGTTGCAGAGTCGAACGCACTTTGCCCTCTGCCCTTTGGCTCTTATACGAGTCTAACCCAGAGACCTTGTTCCGTGGCTCGAAGACCAGTTTCCGTCCATTGTCTTTAGCGCTACCCGAATCCATTGTCCCCGTTGGAGAGAACTTTGGGATCGCGGTTCGTTCGACTGGTTGTTTGTCTGTAGACGCATGCGTTATGAGCAAAGTTGGTCCTACGTCTTTTTATTGTATTGTTTATGGGGATAATTTTCGAACCGATGTCACCGCCTCCAGCGATGTGCTGCGCGCATCGGTGGCACTAACGACGATTCTGTCCCGCTTCCTAATGTGTATACTTGGCCGCTCGATGCGCTTGAGTCTACTGATGTGTACGACCGCGAGTTAAGCTGAACGCCGCTCGTAATCGCAGTGTGTGCTAAGCCCGTCACGCGTGTACAGTTGTAGGTATAACAAAAGGAAGCAGGCGAACGTGCCCAGTAACGATCGTTGTTCCAAACCTTGGGATACGAGTTTTTCACTATCTGCGTCTTGCTCGAAATGTACCGCTTCACGAAGTCAATAACCGATTAGTGAACGCTTACCTGCGAATCAATCGCAACCCTTGCGCTAATATTACGCAAGGATATGAATCCTAATTGAGTCATGGACGATCGTGCAATAAACATCGGGACACTAGCTTTGGCTGTGTTCCACTCAGTCTACTCATTTCACCATGAGTGCCCACATTACGATGACTCAGGAGCCTCACTCAGAACTCTTACTTTCCAGAGAAAATTAATGTTGTATCTCATCTGTCTTTGTAATTAAAGAAGAAACATCGAAGGGGGCAACGTTTTTCCACGCCCCGTGCTCCTGGAGCGGCGTTATACCAATCTTCCGTGGTATCTGATTCCGACGTCTGTCATCCTGTTTGGCACGCTGTTACAGACTTGGCTCGAGCCTGACCGGAAGACCGTTCCCATCTTGTTGACGTTTCGTCTTCGAACAGTCTGAACTTGTCACATGTCCAGGTCGGACGTTGCAGATTTGGCTGGAGCCAAACCGGAAGGCTATTCGCGCCTTGCTTACGTTTCGTCTGCAAACCATCTGAGCTTGTCCCGTGTCCAGGACAGATAACTGCCTTGCAAATAGAAGATTCGAGTGCTTCTCGCAAACACGGTAACAATTAGTCGGACAGACGCGCAGGTGCAAGGACGTTCCGAGAATAGTTGGCAACGCAACAAGTCGCCATCTTCGCTCCGAGCATCAACGGTCGTCGATGAACGATGGTGCGTGCGCTGTACCCGCGACCTAATCGCTTCGGACACCTGTTGCCTCCGAGCCGTCGAGTGAAAACAGCTTCATTTGCATTCCTGTCGACCGCGAGAGACGATACGGTAATTACGGCTTGGCAAACTACCCCGTTTTCTCGACTGGAGAGCCCTTTAAAGAGCGTTATGCGGCAGAACCCTTCCGTCGGGCATTTCTTCTCTGAAACCGTTAGGTATCTCGAGGAGGCTTCAAGGCTAACGATTTCAAGTCACCATTTGTTTGTGTGTGCGTGTGGAAATTTTTTTTTACGGCGCTGCTCTCGGCTCTTCTGAATTGCTCGCTTCGGTTTCTTGGTATCAGTCGTTTTTTTCCTCTGGCATCTCGAATATGGTATTCGTTTTTCTTTTTCTTTTTTATTTATGATTTTGACTCGGTGTATTTCTGTCTTTGCCGTCGTCCCTTCGTACAGCTCCCTGTCGTAAGTACCTTGCCCGAAGGTCTTCTGTACATTGAGTCGCATCGCAGCTGGGTTATTTACACCGCGAATAACACCTGCGGTAAAAGGAAGGGAGAGTAAACGACATTCCTTTGGGAGGAAAGATAATTTTTCGTTCCGTGTCTTGACACAATTATGATCCTTAGTCACACATTTTCTTTTTCCTTCTTAGCTTCTGTCCTTTATAGTTTGCGCGCGTGTGCCAATGGAATTCCTGCTAATGCCGTTCGGGTAACGGTGGTTTTTCCTTCCTCGAATAGTAGATGGACTTTTTTTTGTTCGTTTTGGTTTTCATTTATTTATTTATTGTTTTATTAGACGTCGAGGCTGGAGAACGCGGAGGAAACTCGTTTTCGGAAACATTATCGGACTTGGTGGGGACATAGAACCGTTTCGCATGTCGCGAAGTGTTCTTGTCGCTTGGCCGGATGAGCCCATCAACATTCCGCTGCGGTCGTTAGTCGGCGTCGACCATCTCGCGCTCTTCTCGGCATCTGCATCTCTTTGTCCGGACCTTCCTCTTCTCAATATTGCTCTCCAGTAGTTTCCCCATAGAAAGCTACTTTGTGTTGTAGTTTTCTTTTCTTTTTACAGCGGAGCTGTTAAGGGCTAGCTTCCCCAGGATCGTGTCCCCTGCAATGAAACGAAGACACCGAACTCTGACACTTACCGCCATCTATGAGCGACGGCGGCAAGCCACGTATCTGGTTGCCGCCGTCGCTCATAGATGGCGGCATCCTTTCACTCTGACTTGCCGACTTGCGGCCGGCCATTACTTTCCATTGTACAGCTCCGCTGGTCTTCCTTCTTCACCAGAGTGGAAAGGCTGAAAGTTTTATTTCTTCTTTTGGCAATAATAGTTTTTTGTCTCGTGATCTACATTTTAACTGCTCCTTACGCGATAACCTGCTTTGTGTTTTTTTTTTTTTTTACAGGAGACCCAGCTCCGTATGCTGGTGGGCTGCAACGCGTAAGAACCTCGTGAAGCCTTCAGACACACCTCAAGGACAGTATGATCCACGAGTAATGTCCCTGTTTCATAGGCATTTCGAAGGCCTTCAGAACGAAAGCCTTCAGACACAAAAAACCACAGGCCTGTCAGCCTACGGTCCCGACCTTGTGCATGCCACACGGCTTGCGACGCCTCGCCGAATCTTTAAAGGGGCTTCAAACCGAAAACTTTTTTAAGGGTCAAAAGAACAGTGCAAGCGGAGTGCCAAACGCAAAATCGAGATTGCCATTTGATTCTCCATCCCGTGCCGTAAAAAAAAAAAAAATTCAACTTGAAAAAAAAAAACACTTACGCGATAGGTGTTACAATAGTTTGTTTTTCTCTCTTAGCGCCGTCAGACAAAAGGAACTTGTTTTAGTGTGCCAACTTTATGGGACTAGATAAGAAACAATGGACGGAAGGGTAACATTCCGAGGATTTAACGGGTGAAACGTTCTATTCGGCTTAATTGTTTGCGGCTACCTCGAAAGAGATCAAACTTCCCTTTCCGTCTGGATGTCGGACTTTATGGGAAAGAGGCGTGCCGAAGCAGCACCTCCGAGAGAACAATGCCGGAGTGCTACACTTTGCTACGTCACCAGAGGAGTCCAAGGCAAAGAACAGATTGAACGTGAACGCTGCGTCGACGTTCGGCTAGGGCTTGTGTTTAACCTGCCCCGCGGTGGCCTACCCTAGGTGACGTAGAAACTTCAGCACTGCGGCCTTGCTCTGTGCGAGATGTTTGCTAAAGCTCGCTGCTCACTCTGCCCAGAGAAACGTCAACAAAAAAAAATTTCGCGAGAGCCGCTGGCTTAGAATTACTGCGGCTTTCCCGGTGCCCATTTTATGTACTATATATATGGGTGAGGCAGAGTAGTTTGAGAACAATGGACCGGGAAAACGTAATAAGTCAAAGATCCGTACTTTCGGAGTTGCTATGCTAGGAGTTTATTGTATGTATTACGACAGTTTCGCCGAGAGGCTTAGCAACTCCGAAAGTACGGATCTTTGACTTTATATATATATATATATATATATATATATACAGGGTGTTTAACGAAAGGTGGACAATTTCGATATTGCGAAAACTACGCGTCGCAACAAAAAATGGATTGTGTCGTTTTGGTCCTGGGCCAGGGGCCTATTTAGGAAAATTATTGAAGTCCGGGATAATTAGATTGTTAATTATTTTTGCGTAATTAACATTTTTAATATTGTGGTTTAAGGCGCATAGTTTCAATTAGAAAACTGCTCCAGCGTCATCGAAAACCACTAAATGAACAAACTGCAGAACGATAGAAGGCACGCGCAGCGTTTTACGGCAGCTATCTCTCCACGGGGCGCGGGGCCGTCGGGGCTGAGATGCGCTCCGATAACAAACCGAAACTTAAAAACCCGTCGAATTAGTACGGTTTTCCAGAAAGCCGTAAAATGCTTCGCGTGCCTTCTATCGTTCTGCAGTTTGTTCATTTAGTGGTTTTCGATGACGCTGAGCAATTTTCTAATTGAAACTATGCCCGTAATCCCAATATTAAAAATATAATTACGCAAAAATAATTAACAATATAATTATCTCGGACTTTAATAATTTTTCTAAATAGGCCCCTAGCCAGGACCAAAACGACACAAGCCTTTTACTTGGCGTTGATAGTGAGAGGAAACATAAAGAAGAATCATCGTTGGAGGAAGTGGGGATATCGAAGATAAAGAACGAGAAAGAGTCGCTTTAATGTATATAAGTATATAACGGAACCTTTCTTTCTTTTCTTTTTTTTTCTCGGAACGAGGCGATACGGTCGCAGTTTCCAAGAATACAACCTCCCGCGTCTCTGTTGTCGTTTGGCTTTTTCGTGTTTGTTTTGCGTCGAATTAGAAAGGAAGGGAGGGAGAGGGTGGAGGGAGCTGTGGCGACTGATTTCCTAAGGAAGCAAAGAGAAAAAAAGATAATAATTTGAACGACAGCAAAGGGAAATTGTCTGTTCTTTTGTCGCGACGGGCATGTTGAGCAGAACTCCATCGAAGCCTTTTTAATTAAGCCGGAGTCGCACTGGCCATATACTATCATCTTCGAAGCACGTGTGCTCCGTACATATGTGTGAGCCTCGAACGTGCCTGCAGGCAGTTTTTGTACGATCAATGTGACGTCATGTACAAGGAAGGAACACGACTCTAACAGTGTTGGCAGACTGCCTTTTGTATTATGTATTATAGCAGTGTGACCTCGGTCTTAGTCTACCAACTGAGCTGCAACGTTATTAAGTCCTTCTTTTCGGTTATCGCTGTTGCGTGAATCACATTGAGGCACTATTTCTTCGGGTGCCATTATCTACCTCGTTCCACCGTAACTTGGCAAAGAACAAACGGCATACGCGGCTTTCTCGAGCCAATCAGAGCGATGGAGGGATGCACGTGACGGCTCCATCGTTAAATGACTGGCAGTGTAGCCACTGCCAATCATCTCGAAGTGATCAGGTGACCTCTGAGATTGCTTCGTCGCATAATAAGAGCAATCTCGGAACTAATCGCCACAAATCGATTTTGATGTCGTTGCTGCTTTTATCTGGAGGCGTTATTGTGCAGGCTGCACAGCGGTAATGATATCAGCTGATTACCCCAGGTATTACTTTAAACGCGAGTTTAAAGTAATACCCCGTTTCGTTCTCACCATGCAGTCTATGAGATATATCACATATATCTCATATATCACATATATCACATATCGCATATCACATAATAATCATTAACCAATCTCTGAGTGAGAATGTAGACATAACACAAAGAGCTTGGTATTCTCAACCTTGTCATTAGGTGTTGTACACTCGTGAAAACGCCGATGTGTCCCCACGGACCGTTTTACTATTCGCGCCCTGCACGCCGCCATCTTTGTTTACTGGACTGTGTAAGGCGTTCTCGGAATGTGCTGTGGCTGTCTTCAGCGGATTATCAAACACCGCGCAAGCGTCCACAGCTCAGGGACTCGAATTGTTTCCATTAATGTAAAGCGCTGGAATGGTGCATACCTCCCCACGGAGAGTCTAACGCGGCGCCAGTAACAATGCTTTGGAAGAACCAAATATTGTAGGAGAATACATCTCACAGCGCGAAAATCCAATGGCCTTTGCGCGGATAGGATTTGCGTGGTTGGAACGGCAGGATGCTCCGCAGGCTCGTTTTTTTTTGTTTTTTTTTTCTATTTGAATTGCGAGAAATGGCTGCCGCCATCTATCGTCGTGGGCGTCTCGAGTGCCACTCGACACAGCCGTCTCGGCTCACACGGCGAACCCGGTGTCTCGGTGCGCCGGCTGTAACCCCTTTCCTTAGCGCCGCGCGACTCCGCGATGCGCATGCGTGCTCAGACGCGGGGCGCCCACACTGCTAGGGGAGGATTTGGCGGCGTGACGTCTAATGCAAATGAGAAGAGTGGAATGTATTCCCTCTATTAACGTGTTTGGAAGAACTATCTTTCATTGAAAAGCGAGAAAGAGAGAGAGAGAGAGAGGCAGTCTAGCCTTTGAGCACGGAGCAGGCGTTCACCGTACCGCGACGCCTGTGCGCGCGTTGCTGCGACTGACGGACAGCTGACCTTGGCGTGACAGTTTTAAAAGTGGGGCTGCAAAGTGGGGCACGACGGGAAACGACGGCGACAGCGGCGGCGCCGGTGGCAGCATCGCCACCGCGCGTCGGCTTACTTTGGCGCCTGTGATGGGAGTTGGCTCGCACGGGACCAACGCGCGCATTCAGAGCGTGCAGCCGCTGATGTCAACCCCTGAATGCCATCAGAGACCTTTAACCCTGTGCGAATTGTGTATGCAAATTATCCCCCCCCTTTCCCGTTCCTCGCTGGATGATTGACAGTGCAACCTGATTGCATTCGGAAGAGAAGAAAGCGATTTCTGACGCCGTCGGTGTCACTTGGCTGGTTTGCTTGTCGTAGAGACGAAACCCTCGTGACACCGTATGCCTATCCTCGATGTCCCACGCTCGTCCTATTATCATCACGACGGTTTGTACTGAAAGAGTTCGTCAGTCTTTTGAAGATGATGCCGAAAGCCTAGCAACCACGGCTGGAAGTCTAGCAACCGAAGTATGGTACATTCCCTCCGCCATCTTGTTAAACTCATACCAAACCATTACCGTCGCTCGATATAAGTTAGCACGACATGACGTGTTATCACGAGGTAGGCTTGCGTTAGCGTGTCCCAGGCCCGGTCCATTGGCCGATTAAACTTCGGAATAAACGGCTCTGATTATCGTTGTTCGTATTATGGTACATTCTGGCATCGAAATCGACACCCGCAAAAACAGCCCTCCGCTCAGTGTCGAATGCGCCGTGGCCATTTTGGGCATTAGAGGGAGCGTTAATGGGCGCTGACGGGTGTCCTAACTGACGCTCTCTCCTTTCCGAGACGTCTGAATAATGGCGAGTTCGCAGTAAGTGGCGTATCAGTCTGACAGAACGCAAAATGTATGTGGGTTTGTTTTCCTGCAGAACGCAAGACATCGGATTATGGCGTAGAAGAGAAAAATACCGGTGAATGGCGAAGCTGCAGAATACGATTCGACCGAAAGATGCGATCTACGCAGAGACAACGAACATAAGGTTTCACTCACCGCGATCCTTCCATTCCACGCCGTTAAACCCTGTCTCGTGTTCAACAAAAAAAGTAAATTCGCGGGAATTTGTTTTGTTTGTTTTAAAGGTGGATGACGCCTTTTCTGTTGTCTCGCAAGAGACTACCTGTATATAGTGTTTGCGAGTGTAACTTCGAAATCCCAACCGTCCCGCTGTTCATGCAACCGGAACGTACTGTATCAATGTACAAGGTAGAAACACCCTCGGACGCTTGTCTGCAGAAACTGTCTTTCGTACACGATGTGTTAGCGGCGCGACCGCCGGTTCAGCTCTCGCTCGAACCGTCCGCTTCTTTGGAGGGGAGTATATCGTGACTCGAACCCACACGGATGCATTTCAGTGTCTACATGTTTCCGTGTGGGTGTATATATCTCGGGGCGTAACGAGATGTGCGGACAATTAGAAAGTGCACGCCATGCGAGCGGCTCCATTTAACCGGGGATGGACACCGCGATAATTGACCATTTTTTGTTTCTGTCAACAAACAAAATTGTTTGTTGTCTTTTATACCGTGGCGTAAATACAGATACGGAAGCGTCTGTAACTATTCTCCTTCTTTTGGCGGACAATTTGTACCGGCATATTCGATATTGTTTCGTTCCCCGTTATAATGTGAAATCGATATATGCTAGCGCAATCATGTCACGCCTCAACAGTCAGTTTTTGGGTTTTTTTCGTCATGTTTGTTTTCCCGACTTTATTCGGGAAGAACCTATCATTTAACAGCCTCTTCGTTAGCCTGCATTGTATTTTCCTTCGTGCGTGAGTGCACGTACTTGTCTCGCTTTAGTGATTTCGTCACGTCGGTCCGTTTGTGTACCTTGGCAGCATTGCGTTGTCATGGCTGCTCGGATAGAAACAAACATGAACGTACCACCTCACTGTACCATGCAGACCGTGCACATTCAAAATCTGCGGATGATTGGTGCACGAGTGCTTGTGAACGCGAAACCTATACTTCAAAATGAAGCATTGCGCTCGTAACCAAGCGGGTATTCTCTCGAAAGTATTCGTTTCCATGTCATAATTGGTAGTGAAACTCTGCAATTCTGCCCAAATAAGACTTTAAAAAAAGTGCTTTGAAAGCAACGCGTTTCGAACATATAAAAACACAGCGTATTAGTTGAAAAATGAGTAGGCTCAAAAATGAGACTCCGTAAGAAGTCTTTTGTTCATTCTAGAGCATTATAGAATGCTCTAGAACGGTCAACTATTGTGGACGGATATGACCGCACCGGCATACTGTGGGTGAAGCGTCACGGCGGTCACAGACATGGAACAATCTTAAGTCCGTTTGGGTGGGAAAAAAATCAAATGCAAACTATCGATCCTACGAACTGAAAAGCTGGCGGTGTCCTCGATGCCTTTTTTGTTGCATGACTCTTCAAAGGACACTCAAGACGTACATTCCGCCAGTACACCTAACGCCAATTACATACACGTGCCCCCCCCCCCCCCCACCCCCTTTTCAAAAACATACAATGTTGTTATTAGTTTGTTTGTTTTTACGGAAAGATTAAACTATGCATTTCCGAACGCTCATAATCCGCCCAAATGTAGCTCTAGCGGCTGGAACCAGACGCCATAATTTAAGAACTAGTAACTGTTATCCCATTCATACGTTACGAGTGATTTTCTGAAAAATTGAAAAAGAAAAATGGGGCACGTTGTCCGTAACTGGCGCCACTCAGCTCCAGGTATTCGAGAGCTCCGTCGGCCGCCATATTGTCCCCTCGAAAATTTCAGATAATCGCTTATAACTTTTTGAACAAGATAACGGTTTACTTTGGCATCCGGTCCGGACCACTGGCGCTACATTTCGGCGGAAAATGAACATTTGACAATGCGTAATTTAATTTTGCAATAAAAAAAATTGGGGGGACGAATTTGGTATTTTACTGACAGCATGAGTGACTCATGTTCTCGCCGCTTTGTTCGGGATTGTTTGGCCTTATCTTCTGAGGCCGCAATCTCATTCGTTTACGGAGCGATAAAAGATGCTCTGGATTGGCCACGTCGACCTGCGTTTCTTATGATGTCAGTGACTACAGTGTGTTCCGCATCGTTTTACGCCGTATGTTCGTATCTGTGAAATGTCGCTCCACTGCGATCACTCTTTCTTAAAATCATGAAATGCTTTTGAACGGAATCCCCCTCCCCCAATCCCAAAGTTGTGTCCGTCCGTCCTTGCATTTCCCGCTACATTTAGCGGGGAAATCGACTTGACGTGACCTAAGCACCACTTCAGTTTCCTCGTCCAGTTTAGCAGGAATCGGTGTCACGTGACATGACGTCATGAGACATACACACCGATTTAGTTTCTCCGCTAAATTTAGCGGAAAAGTTCATGTCACCCCTACACCAATTTTCGCGAAAAAAATGACGTCACGTGATCGTTGTGCCAACTCCAAGCTAGTTTTTCTGCTAAACTTGGCGGGGAAATTCAGTAAAATGTAGGTACTTTTTTTACTTTTCGAAAGGGCGGTTTGTTGTGTCCTGAAAAAATTTACACGATCACTTCTTAGCTGCTGCATTTCATTCATTATTAAATTTTAGAGGTGAAGGTCGATGACAATTTTTTTTAATTTGATTTTTTCTTTGTATCTAAGTTTCTCCGTGTCTGTACTCACGCGTCTAAAATAAAAGTGTATATAGGAGTATTATATACAAGCTTCAAATCGCACGATGTGGGAATCGGGCGACCTTATTAGATTACAAAAAACGTCCGCTTAGCGAGCGTCTTTTTTTATGGAACGTCCGCTTAGCGAGCGTCTGTTTTTATGGTCTGTTTAGTAGCTCTGGTGTTTGAATAATGGCATCGTGTCAAGAGAGGCTGAATTACTTCCTGCTTCTAATTTGCGAAGACAGGCTCTCCAATGGCGCCACCTCGAAAGCTCAGAGTCCTTCAACAGGTTTGCTGAGATCGAGTGGCGCACGTTCAGCCCTACTCATCGATGCAGCACTCGTCTTGAACCGTACATAATTCTCCGGCAACTAGCCTCGGACATGGAAATTGCCATGGCGTTCCGGCAAGCGGCACGACTAGCTCGTTTTCATCTCAAAAACCGTATTAATAAAAAAGAAACAAAAGTTCGGTTTCTTGCGGAGCGTTACTAATCACTTATTCTGAACTAAGATACTTAGATCGGCATTTAAGATAAGTTCTTCGTTATTTTATCAAAATGTACACGTTTCAAACTTTAAAAGAAAAGTCTTTTTTTTTTTTTAGGGGGAATTTAATTTTGTAGGACTATATATACTCTGTGCAGCTATGCACTCTGTATCTTTTTTTATGAATTAACAATTAGTGTAGGGATAGGTGAAGAGGTTCTTCAGAAAAGAACACTTAGAGCTGGATTCTAGAGTATTTTGTTATCCCGTGATTTTGAATATCACGTTCGTTTGCTCCAAAAATGTAATTAAATACAAAAAAGAAAAGAAAAGAAACTCAGAGTAGTTGTTACGTCGCACCCAGATCTTTGGGCCGCCAAGCGCGTGTCGGTCGTGTGGGCAGCGCGTGCAATTGCAAGCTTGCCAGGTATATATTCCGCGGCACTGACACCAGTCATGACGTCTTTGTCTGACCTTTTTGAAAACAGCAAGAGTGCGCGTGCATAGCTTTGATAGGCGCTGAAAATGCGCGAGAGCGGAGATTCCGAAAACTCCTAGTGTGACGTCGCGCTCCGGGAAGAAGGGGCTTCAGCGGTTCTTTGAAAATGCTTTTCTTCCGCCTCCGTGTACCAAATTGAAAAAAAAAAAATAACCTTGATATTCGTGATCTTAGGTGCCAAATGAAGACGATTTAAGTGTGTGTGTGTGTGTGTTTTTTTTATTATTATTCAAATACAGATCCGCTTTTGTTTCCCTTTAAAATGGTTCGAGGCATCAGCTCCAGCGCGATCCAGCATATTCCAACTGAAGCCATTTGGGCATGCAAAGAACCTGGGCCTGCTTGCTAGAACAGCATTCCAGCCGAGACTTCCTTTCACCGACTTCCTTTCACCCAGCCTCAGCTGAGACGCTGTTTCTAGCAAGCCGACCGTGAACTGTTAACAGTTTCCACGTGAATTCCGACTCCCGGGCCGGCCCAGCCTCCGTGAAGTAGTCTTGCACGTGGTTCCAACGAATCCCACAAAACTAGGTTACCGTTCAGCAACTGATTGGGTTTCAGCTGACCTTAGTGAAGCGACTTCCTTCGAAGCCATTCGGGACGGGTCACTACTGAACAAAAGAAAAGAAAAAAATTGGTGACACGAATGTGTGGCGACGGAAAGACTTACGCGACTTATATACAAGACCATTTCATCCGACCTTTGTGACAAGTGAATATTTGGACAATGTCGACATACAGGAACGCTTCGTACACCTAAGGAGGGTGTCATTGTAGCAATTAAATCACTCCTTTAGAAGTACCACCACTTCGTCCAAAATGAATGTTTCTGACGGTATTTTGTTTGTTAAAGAACCTGCAGCTGGTGTGGAAAGTACTTTCATTTTGGACTAAAGGGTGATTCTTTGACCGTTAGTATTTAGAAAACCGTTTGGCAGACGACCGATTTGAGTATTCGCCACTCCAGAAAAAACGACGCCCCCCCCCCCCCCTCACCCCCCTCCCAACGCGAGAGACGTGAAGGCGAGAAGGGGGCCAGCTACCGCCTATCCAATCTGTAACCTGGGGCGAAAATGCGAAACTGACAAACAGGGAGAGGAACGGGTATTATAAGCACATATTGGGAGGGGGGGGGGGGGGGGGGGCGTCGCCGCGAATACGCCGGGCAGGTGGCGCCCTTGCGTTACCTTCGGGGAATTTTGTGTGCAATAGCAAATCAAGCTTTCTTTTTTTTTCTAAGCTTTTGCGCACATGTGCACCCTTTCCCCTGATCCTTGCTTCCCGCTGTCGCTATTTTCGGAGGTCACCGTCCGGCACGGCCAGCATCTTTGTGCGTAATCCGTCTTTTATGACGATTCTTTTTTTGAGTATCGGTAGTACGGAGCAAAAAAGCAATTAAACCCTACTATACAACAACACGACGTCAGTGTGTTCTGACGGGCAGAGACATGTTGGGTTGCCCTTCATTTGTAGTTCGGAGACAACCCGCCGAAAGGCGCTCGTTTCTCGAAAATGGTCAATTCTCATTGACTGAAAAAGCACTTTGGACAGTCCGCGAAACGCTGTCTCTCGATGGCCTCCGACAGGACTTTGCAGGCCTCCGACAGGACTTCGCTCGTCCGACGGGATGTTCAAACATAGCCGCTTTCGCAAGCCGGAATCTTTTACTTTTCTCCTATTTGTAATGGCGCCAGTTTGCTTTAAATGCTTCTAGGGTAGCATCGTGCTCTGAATAGAGCAAGATCAGATCTGCCTCAAATTGGAAAAAGCTGAAGAAGGATTCTTTTTTTCTTTTTCAGTGGAAAGCGAGCAGACAGGTTGTGGCCCCTGCTTCCAAGGTTAACCGGTCTCTGAACCGGGCCCGGAGTATGTGACGGTACGCTCCGTTCAAGCCCCAAGCTGACAGTGCGGTGGGAGCTACGCTCTCGCCGGACCAATCAAAAGCCTCTCAAGCATCAACTCTCTCTCTCTCTCCGCGTGAATACGGAGCCTGAAGCGCGTCTGCGACTCGTGTGTGTTTAGCGTCCCATCCCTCATCATACCTCAAAGAAAGTGATTCCGAAGTGGAAACGAATGACGTCACAAAAGTCAGAGTCTTGTCCTGTCGGATGTCGCGATCCTGGCAGTTGGCGCTAGAAGCTCCGGTAAAAAAAGTGCGGGCGAACGCGGGCGTCGCTGTCGTCGCGGCGTCCCAACTCCTGACTGCCGAAGTTTGCGCGGGCTGTCAAGCTGGGGAGCAATCCTGCAGCAGAACAGGCGTCTGCCACATCCAACACCACTGTTGGGACGCCGCCAGGATCGCGACCGGCGCCAGCGTGACACTTCTATGACGTCACCAGGCGGAATTCGAGGGACCGCCTTGAGGGACGCAGTAAACACACCAGTCGGAGACGCGCTCCAGGCACCGTGGTACGGGGCGAGAGCGTGATCACGTGACGAAAGATAGACGTACGATTGGTCTGTTCGCGCACGTAGCTTCCGCCGCACTGTCAGCTTGGGGGAAGTACAAAGGCTGAAGCGCTCGCGGTGCGTGCTCCAACTGGATCTCGTCCGCGCGCAGATGAACGTCCTTGTTTTGAAAGGACTTCGATGATAGCTGCGTGCTTTGCTTGGCGCAGCCTTCGCGGGACTGCTCTTTCTCTCTGGGAGCGAAGGCCCCTATCTCCCTTAGATCTCGCGCGTGTGTGTGGCGAAGTTCAAGACTGCTAGGCGTTGTGCATAGCAACGAACCGGTACGGGTCGGTTATGTTAGGCTGACTTGGAAGGGCGTCCGAGCTCGTTGAGATAACCCAAGGTTGCACACGGGGGGGGGGGAAGTCATCATCGAGCATAAATTGCCGACATTTCCTCTTCGTTTTATGAATCTTTTGCATGATATCTGCATTTCGCCAAGCATCGTCCGAGGTCTTGCCTTCTCTTCGTAAACGGCTCCCTGTTGTTTCATAAAGAACAGGCTAAAACAAAAACTAATAAAATAAATATTAAAACACTTTTTTCAAGGTTTGCACTTACCGGCAGCAATAACTTCAGCTGTTGCCATTAAGCGCGCGTTCCACGTTTATTTCACACTATCACACTTGTTCTTCGAAGGACGATAAGTAACATTATATAAAACAGCTCGCGTAAGTTACCACATGAACGCGGTCTCTAAAGACAATAGACTACAGAGGGAAGGTAAATAATTTTTTAAAGTATGTGTTTTTTTATCGTAAAAGATGTGAAAGGAGCCCGTCAATTTTTCTTGTCGAACTGAAGGAAAGGATATCTATGTTGCCGCTCATGCGTGTGGCGAGTCCTCATCAAGCATAAGGGGTTATAAATAAATTTGCAGGCAGCCACGCTTTAAAAGCTAGTCTGGTGAACGTAGTTGGAAAACCCCATTTGTGGGAGGGGGGGTTGGCATGCGTGATTAATTACTGGGATAGGGCCAGCTTGAACTTAAGAGAGGAAAACGTGAAAACACAGAGATCTCTGTACTTCCATGTTTTCCTCTCGTAAGTTCAAGCTGGCCCTATCCTAGTATCATGCACCAACTAGCACTCAAGCCCATTACTCAGTGACTAATTACTCCAGTATTCAGCTCTCTTTAAGTGTGAGTATCGCCGGTAGAAGCAGGAAAGGGGTCGTAGGATATTCCCTAAATTATAGTCATAGTCCATGCTTTGCTGTGGATTAGTGAGATTTATGCATGTCTCACGTCAAACACATAGAAACTTTACTGCGCTTCGGGTTGGCCAAACTAGTATCGGTTGAATCGCTGTCTGTGTAAAGTTTCTCGGCGGCGTATCAGGAAACGTATACCCCTATGTCAAAATCTGACGTACCGTGATTTGATGGATCCTCCTAGCCCACACGATGTCAACAATAAGCCCCTGTTCTCACTTTACTTGGCCCCCTCGTCGAAGGCTATAGGTGACCCTGTGTGTTAAACTCCTCAACCGAAAAGCCTCCCCGATTAACAAGGGGATACGTGAAACTCGTAAATGAAAAAAAGTAGTGAACGTAGTATTGTTGTAGTGGTTTTATCTTGATTTTGAGAAGGCAATTCGTTTCACGCAACAAGCAGAACTTTTTTTTTCTTAACCACGAACACTAGTATCCAAGTTGAAAGCCCGTAGCTGCCTTGGTCTCCACTGCACTCATCGAACGCCTCAGAACGCGGAACGCCTGCGTCCGGCGTTCGCGTTCGAACGCGTTCCACGAGTGCAGTGGAAACAAAGGCAGCTATGCGGAACGCAAGTTCGTCTGCTTCTTTTGCAGAGGTTGTGGTGACCAACGTAATTAGAACAACTCAGTTCTGGAACTCCGCTCCGGAGGGGGGTCCCTTTGCGTGGCGCCTGTTAGAGGGCGCGCGCTCCGCATTAATACTCGCTATCATCATCATCATTGACGGCGCGGTTCTGGCCTTTCTTACGGATAACAGCAGCAGACAACTTTCAAATTGTTTCTGCTGCTGTGTGTAGTCACATTTTTACTTTTTACTGGCGAAAGGGCAAAAACTAACCCAAAAACAATGCTGAACCTCGAGAGGAGTTGGGACTCAAAAGCAGCCGCGGAGCAGTAGCAGACGAAAACGCGTGGATTAATGCGCCGGCAGCGCCAACTAGCTGCAAAAAAAAGAAAAAATCGGACACGGTTTTGGACCCTTTCCAATGTAAAGCGTTTATGGGAAGTTCCATAACTGAGTTGATCTAGTAACGGTGGTGGTGACGTCAGAACGCCGAGCTCTGATTGGTTCTGAATGGAGGATAGTGGGTAGACCTCGAGGCAGCTTGCTTTCAGGTGTACCCACTATCCTTCAATCAGAGCCAATCAGAGCTCAGCGTCTTTCTGACGTCACAGCAACTCCTGCACAGGGAGCAGACGACTTGCTCTCAGCATAGCTTTAGGTCTACCCACTAATCAATACAAAGCAGAGCTCGATGTTCTGAAGTCCCCGCGCGTTCTTGTCTCCTCCTCTCCCTCAGTTTCCGCTCGCATTCCTTTAGCTTAAAAAAAAAACAGTCGTTTTCTTTTTTCATTTTGTCCCCCGTTCGCGTAATGCACAACAGCGGCTCACGCGTCCGAATTAGTTCCAACTTCCAACACATACATTTACGTACACCAGCCCATGTCGCTTCAACTACGCGTATCATCGTCGTGAACGTTAAAGCTGGCCAAAAGGAAAGCTCATCACTGCGACGGCTAGACTGTAGGGTTGAACAAGGCTGCCTGTTTGTCACATAGCCCTAAAAAATAAAAATAAAATAAAACGGTGCTTTTTTAAAGTTAAAGTTGTTGTTCAAAGTCAAAGTATAGAGACATCAAGATTACGGCAATGCTCGTCTCTTCTGAACGATATTATTGACCAGCGACAGACACAAAACTTCGGCGTGGAGAAAATTTGATGTACCTTATTTTTAGACTGACAGTGAAAAGGCTACTCGATCCACTGGAACATTTGAGGGCATGTGAGGCCAAGGTTTTTCTGTCGCCTAACGCAATGGAAGCGCTGTTGTCTTGACCTCTAGAACCTCTAGGCAGAGCGACCCCGCGACATTCCTGATATATACTATTCATAACTAATATTCTTGAAAGGATGTAAGCACAGAAGAGGAAAACGGAAAGGTTTACCTGGGTAATTGTCCGGGTTGGCTATACTATGTCGTTTGGTCGGCACATACAAGCATGGCTCAAGTTTGAGGTGAAAATTATAGGTTGTCTGTTGAGATGCGGGTAAGTGATAAAGGTTAGAGGACACCAATGAGGTAATGCCTTGCTTTAGACGTGTCTCGTGAAAAACGAAACAAAAAAGTTTAATCGCGTGTAGGTTTTTATTGGTTCGTGTGTTTCAACGGTTGGCTCTTGGTCAACGTTATCACATAAGCCGCCTGAACGTCTCGCAAACTGAAGCGCACCCAAAAACGAACGAGAGCAAAAACAAATTCTTTGACGTTATAGTAATATACAAGCTGTAGAGGTAGGAAAGTGATTTTTCTTTTTCGCTTGAACATTGGTACATAGAAATGTTGTCTGTGCACTGGAGACCAGCATCTTTGGAAATGGAGCCGGCCAGTGGTATTGTCAGACTCAAAGTTTAAATCGTTTAGCCATTTTTTATAACGTCTCCCAAGGTGACGAATATCTCATTCTGCTGCGAACCTCCGAGTCTTCATTCGATGATAGCCGCGGGTTGGTATGAAGTCCCTTCTATAACCAGAGGTCTTGCATCTCTGGTTCAAAGTCTGGCGGGGGACACTTCCAGCATTACGAAATAAGGCGTGATATGCTCCGAAAACTATACCGCGAAATGTGTGCTGCAGATCTTCGCAGTTCTGTTTGGGCGTAGAACCGACGCGCCCCTCAGAGACTGAACGCGCTCGTGTGTCAGTCCCCCATTTCGCAAAAAGTCTACAGAAACGAAGTTTCGCTGATGCAGCTTCACAACACTGAGGCATCTTCGGAGCCGGCAATTACTCAAAATTACAAAAAAAAAAAAAGATTGGCAAAATTGACAGAACATACGAAACTTCTCGCATATCTTAGCCTTGAAAGCACGCGAACATTACCTGAACCGGAAGTGATTTTTTCACTGTGTCATGGCGGGAAGAAGTCACCTTTTGTGTACATATATATGTTCGTGGCTAGAGTCCGACATCGTACGCGCACAATGAAGAAGGCGCCTGCCTATCTATGCTGGAACGCAAACTCAATGATGTAGAAAACTGCATCGGGCACTGATTGGCTCTTCTCTCGGGTCACGTGACATGACGTTGAAATGTAGTTTTTCCCTATGCAGTTCGAGCTATGCTCGTAAAATGATGCAGTTGGCGGTGACGTCAAAATGTCGTCACGATGCACTTTGACGATGCAGTTAACTGAGTGGTCGAGATGAAGCCAGAGATCCAACTGCATCGTAAAAGATGGCGACCCTAACATATGCATCTCTACTGTTGGGTTCACCAGCGGATCGAGTTTTTAGAGATCACCGGGATGCTGTCGAGACGAGCGATGCGAGGTTTGTGGGCGAATACCGGCTGACCAAAGGGGTGACTCGCTGGCTGTGCGACCAGCTTCGCGGAAAGCTCCAGCGGCGTCGTGAAGGGCCCCGTGTGTTGACGGTTGAACAACAAGTCCTCGCAGCTCTACGCTTTTACGCCGCTGGCGGCTTCCAGGGAACCGTCAGGAGCGACGAAAACATTGCTGTTCACCAGTGCTCTGTGAGTCGCGTACTTGGTGTTGTCACCAACACTATCATCGATTGCCTCGGATCGAAGTGGCTGTGTTTCCAACGAACTCAAGCAGAGAAGGCGCTCACAAAAAGGAAGTTCTTCGAGCGATGCAAGTTCAGCGGCGTGATCGATAAATATTTTAAATACTCTTACACGATTCAACACGATTGTGTTTTCATTTGAGTGCACCCCATATAAGCGATTTGGCTGAGCGAAAAGCCAAGCAATCAACGGTAACAACAGGCTTAAGTTGAGCTAGTTCGTTCATACTTCAGGTAGAGAGAGAGATATACATATATACTTTATTTTAAAGCAACTACTTCAGGTAAGGCCAGCTGAACTAGAATAAACATACACATAAAGAAAATACCATACACACCGTGGGGCTAACAACTGATTTTCTTTTTCTTCCTTTTCTACTACGAACCCAACTTGAGGGAAATATTCTCTTTTCTTCTTTTTTGCTTCATACTTCACCGAAAATTTTACCCCCAATGGAACATTTTTTTCTTTCTCGTGCAGCACGAGAGAAGTTGCACTAACACAGTCAAACATAGTCAAAAAGTCAAATTTGTCGTTAGTTGTTTATACAGCAGGAGGTTAGTCTGCCTGAACATGGCGACATTGTTTCCCACTGTAGATAAGCAATTTAGCCAGTGCAGTACGACTGCTAGCCCGGGGTCTTTAACGTGCATCACGCAGTAGTGATACACGACCACACACCGGTACGATGCTCATTCAGATCGAAACGGGCAGGGGCGGGAATTGAACCCAGGATCCCTGGGTTCGTGTTAACACAGAGGTTCGGGCGAGTTGGTTGCTCATGATCTACAGGGGAACAGCGCACCCGCAAAACAGTCACTCGAGTCAACACACACACAAAGAAAGAGACACTTACGCAGCGCTGCGTAAGTGTCTCTTTCTTTGTGTGTGTGTTGACTCGAGTGACTGTTTTGCGGGTGCGCTGTTCCCCCTGTAGACCCTGGGTTCTGCAGCGTGAGCTTTCGCTCCACGTGCTCCGAGCTGGTGTGCGCTAGCCCACTCGGCGATTCTCCGAAATTCCCTGTAGGGAAAACAAAAACGATGTAGTTTCAACTGAATCGCCACTGTTCGGCGACGTCACCGGCCACGTCACGGTGCAGTTCTCTTCCGATGTAGTTTGTTGGCGATGGAGATTGGGCTCCTCCCACCGGCGACGTCACGATGCAGTTTCTCCACCGCTTTTTCCAGCATAGACAGACTGGTACCACGAGGGGCGATGTCAGTCCAGGCGGTATACCAGCGCACAAATTCGTCGATCCGAGCAGTAAAACCGCGGTCACACTGTGCGGTCATTTTCTGCAGCGAACAGCCCGTGTCGTATATTTTATTCTTGCAAGGTTTCACGTTCCGACTCCCGAGCCGGTCGCGCCTCGCAGACGGTGCGAGGGGGAGTGTGACAACGATGAACTCGGACCTCCAACATCGGCAAGAAGAACGAGCGATTCGATTTCGCGACGCCAAGACAAGATGCGAAAAGCTGCCTTCGCGCTCTAACCAAAGCTTCACTTTGTAAATTAGTGTTGAATGAAGTATTCATGTGTGACCAAAATTAAAGGTGTGACTAAAAAACAACACCACCACCGTAATATTTTTCTTCTTTTTTTTTGTATGATTGCGGCTTTACAACACCCGACGATTACCGACGGGAAATTTGCTTCATGCACAATTTTAGCGCAACGTTTGGTTCAAGTTTTTCGAGATGTACCGAAGAGGAGAAAAAGAGAATCCCGCTTACTGGCCGAGGAGCAAAGGGTGTGGTGAAAAGACTCACGCAGGAACTCAAACATACAGGTAAGACGTACCGCTGGAAGAGCCGCATTTGGTACTCACATGTGAACGGCGTAAGTCCGACCGAGCATAGAGGGAGTATGTTGTACACTACGGAGTAACTTCCAGATCAACAGCCAAGCACGCGTCTGTTCGTCGCTTTGTAGGTCGAGGAAAGCGCGTGCCGTACACGAACGCCGAAAATGGCACCGACCGGAAGCTCTTTATTGGAGCGGTTTATAGAAGGGGTGAAGGGAGTTTGGAGAGGAGGTATACATGCGGTTGGAGAGTCTAACAAGACACGATTAATGCTGCTGGTTGGACGAGTCGGTGCTGAAACTTCGAGTACATGGTAGCGCTTTTTTTGTTTGTTTTTACATGGACGAGAGGGGAGAACGGGACAACGCATGGCGCCAATCTTCAACTGTTTATTAGGCAGAAAAAACGACAACATGGCTATGAATACTGGTTAAGTGACGACGACGATGGCGCAGAGTATATATACCCATGTTTTTTTCTGCATAATAAACGGTTGAGTTATCCTATTCCGTTGTCCTGTTCTCCCCTCTCGTCTGCGTCGAAAAGCGCTACCGTGTTTTTTTTTTATTTTTTTGTTTACACTTGTAACAATTCATCATTACCTCGCATCTAAATTCGACACACACTGCAACTTACGGAGGCAGCTCAGTGAATGACGATGCTCAAACATATAGCTTAGTACCAAAAAACGCAGTCTGAGTTGTGACATTAAGCAATGCAAAACGTCACGCTTGCATGGCCTAATGTCGCAACTCAGACTGCGTTTTTTGGTATAAATATATGTTTTGGCATCGTCATTCGGTGAGCGGCCTCCGTAAGTTGCGGTGATCGGCTCTCCGAGTGTTGTGCAGGGAAAGTAGATGCACGGGCTTTTTATAGAGTGTATTCCTCGTGATATTTCTTTTACCCGGACGTACATAAGGGTTTGTCTAAGTTCAGTGAGGAAAATAAATGTTTCAAAACAGCCTTGTCAACGACGCGCCAGACGCATCGCGCCTAAAAAACCAAAGGATCTGCCTTTTTTTTTTCAACTCGTAATTATTGAAGACTGTTTGTTCGTCCCTTGTCATCGTCATTGACTTTTTGTCAGCGCATCCCACCAAGGAAGGGGCACGGAAAACTTACGTGACAATTTTAGATCATGTGGAATAATTCTAGGATAGAGCGTTACTTTATTTATTATTATTTATTCTTCCTCCTATTACGCGCAAGGTAGTTCGCCAATGGGCAACTTCTGTCTTCTTTTCACTCTATTTAAACATTTACCTTTCTGATTTCTGTTGCTTATCTCGTTTTGTTTTACATTTTATTCTTGTCTTCTTCCTATATCTTCTGTTTACCATGTACACGCCGTGTGTTCCTTTTCCAACGCAAAGTACGGCCTATTAAGCGACAGCAATTTACACACCCCTCGCCTCTATGACAGAAATTCCTACTCAAAATACAGAATACTTTAATCCCTCCAATTAAATTAAAAATTCCACCTCAGAGATCGATGTATCCTAATACAAATAACGTATTGAGTGAATAAATAAATTTGGCATTTTGTCTGCGCAAACGAACCGGCGAGCCTTCGAGCAAACAGCGTAGCGGCGCGCGTACGTGCACAGGTAACACCAACAATAACAAAAAAATTGTCTTAAAAAAAAGAAAGAGAGAATGTTTAACGGGGGAGGCAGAGGTTGCTGGTCGCAAAACAGCGGCGACTCGGCTGGCTCAGCTCGTCCGGGCTGTGTTGTAAGCCTGGATCCGTCGGACCGATGCCGCCTCCAAGGCTGTCCTCGTTCTCCGCAATTGCACTCTCTCTACTTTTTCTTCTTTTTCCGTTCTCATCTTGCTCTCGCTCTCCATCTGCCTTTGAGCACGTCCGCTTCCTGCATTCCTCGAGCCACGGGGGAGGAGGCCGCAAAAATCCCGATCCAAATCGGGCTGCGCGCGACCCTCGCGAGGTCTCGCTGTACTTTTCCTCGCTTTCGCAGACGGCTCTGCACTCCGCTTCACCTTCACGCGGACCGCAGCAGACGCTACGAGTCATTTGAGCCAATCCAAAGCCGAGAGGTAGTCATGTGACTGCGCGCACTTGCAACTGTTATAACCATTCAACGCAAATGTCGTTTTGTTGTTTATGGTCATTATGTTGAATTTTGTCCGTAGCCTGGTTGGGGGAAAACACGAAATTACTTTAAAGTTGGATATGGCGACGAAATGTCTTGGTGGCGTCCTCCTATCGTTTCGTATCATGACGTCATTACCTTGCAAACAACAAGTTCGATGGTGTTTGTAATGAGCACGGTGGAAGCTTGAAATCACTGCGCTCTGGAAGCAACGCTGCCAACACCGTCGAGATTGAAGTTCTTACATTACCTCTTACTTCCGTCGATGAGAAATCCTTCGCTGACGTCATAGTCAGCATTCGGCCAATCGTGGCAGGCCGACCACAGCGACGCTTTCGATTGCTCACGTCGCCAACTGGCGGCCATCGCTGCGTGCGCGACCGCTGAGCGCGTGCTTACTGCGCGCCCTTCCACAGTTCTTCTGCAACGTGCCTCTCACACGTCAGGGTTGCCGGTCTTAGCAGCTTATTAGCGTGAGCTCGTTCCGAGCATTGCGCTCTAAACACCGCCCCTCAAATGTGGCGTCCAGTGAACACCCCTTCTACGGCGAGCAAGTGCTCCGAGAACGCGTCTTTTGGCACATCGGAGGGGCACGCCTATCAAAGGGCAGCAGACAGAACGCGCAGGGGAAACAGGAAACATGGGCGGATTCGGCGGGGAAACGAGCGCACGAGGGGCGCAAGAGGAAGGTGAACTTGCTCAATAAAGTCATCCTCTCATCTCTTCTCTCTCTCTCTGCGCGGCCGCATAGCAAGTTTTGGTGAAAGAGAAAAACCTTCTGTTAGAGGTATTTTGTTTTACCGCAAAGACGCATAAACCAGAAATACCATTTCGCACAGTAGTGTCGGAGAGAGATTCCTGGCTCAAAAGGCAGTTTCAGGATATCTACAAGCACACCTCAACTCACTTGCAGACTGATGACCCGTTTAACATTCCAAACTCGTCGTCTGTTATAAAATATTTAAAAGACAACAATCCAGAAGGGTGTAGCGCATTAGCATAGTGTGGAAGAGCTATATTACTCTATGTCCCATGCATGGTGAGCTCATGAGGAGCGTAAAAGAATGTATTTTTGAACGCAACGATGAAACAAGGTTTACGACCAAAAGTGGAGTCTCAGTAGAATGGTTCCTTGAGCTGTTGTCCCTGTATCTAAAATCCACGTTTATTGATTGGCAGGATAACGTATATGTACAAAAGTCAGGTGTATGTATAGGTTCAACAGTGGCCCTTATGCGGAGCAGTATTTTTCTAGGTAAAGTCGACAGGGCCCTTGAGCACAGGCTGGCGAAATTCACCAAAAAAGTTTTTAGGTATGTAGATGATTACTTGGTTTTCGTAGAGAAAAAAAGATTTTAGTAGAACAATGAGTGACGTGTTAACGGACGTTCGCGGAGCAAGGGCTAGGACTTGGCTTCACCTCTGAGAGTCCTAAGGAGTACAAAATCCAGTTTTTCGATCTCCTAGTTGACGTGAAAGAAGATCATGTATGCTGGATGCACCACCCCATATCCACGAAGAACTTACTAGACTATCATTCGGCACACTCAGAGCTCGTAAAAATTGGTATTGCATATTCTTACTTAAAGTCAGCGTTGACAAAATCCTGTTTCCATAAGATGAAAGAAAGCTTCTCAGCACAGGTCGCTAGACTCAGAAACTCTCATTTTCTTGACTCAGTTATTACATCAGCTTGCGACAAGGTGACTCGGTACATCAAGGTAGATTCCAAAAAACCTGACAAAGAAAAAGCCAAGATAGACAAAAAGAACGTCGCCGTTATACCTTATATTCATCGTCTTTCACACGGGTTAAAGGAAGTCGCTTCGAGGTATGGGGTCAACGTAATTTTTTCAGCGAGAAACAAACTGAGCAGGATTATAAACGTGGTTAACAAGTGTGCTGGCAGGAAAGTAAGCCAGAACTTTTTGGATTCAAGCATGGCATGAAGTTCGTGTCCTGTGCACAGGGGACCGTGTGTGAAATACCATTTTCCTGCGGTCACTTGTATATAGGTCAGAAGGGGCGTTGCCTAAACATTCGTCTTCGTGAACACCATAGTTCAATAAAAGGTAGCGCTTACTCCCATTTAGCTGTCCACTGCCGTGATTGTGGATGTGAGCCAAGATTCAGTGACACAAACGTGCTGTTTAAACACAAAGATCAGCTATCGAGGGAGTTAGTAGAAGCTTACCATATAGCACAACGAAAACCGGGGTGCGTGAGCCAACCTTCCGTTAACCTAGTGGACAGTGAGATAGTTTTTTTTTGACATAGGTTGACTAGAGAATTGAAGATCGAGATTGAAGATCGAAGAAAGGAGAGAAGAAGAAGAAATGACTTATACCTTGTGCTGGTGTGTTTTATATTATGTTGCGCGCTAAATGACGAATGTCTGGTGGAGGAAGAAAAGGAGAAGCAGTCCTCGCGTGATTTTCTTTGCATGTTTTCAGAATAGATAGTTTATAGTCAGCGCCTCGTCTTGTGTGTTCTCTTCTCTTTGTCCGTGTGTTGTTCGCGCTGTTTTTCAATACACACCTTTGGCGTTTGGAACGCTTGCGTCTTGATAAACAAACGGCGAGCTAATAATAAAAAAGATTATCCCCATTTATCTTAATTCACCATATAAAGGAATAAATCAGTAATTCTTCGTGAGAAGCCGGACTTTTGTTTTTTGACAACGGTTCCTGAGACGTACCACCCTTAATGCCTTGGAGAACATGCCGAAGAAAACTTTTATGGTTTGAATTGGAGCTGAAGTAAAGCCCGAACTAGATACTCCGATTCATCATAATATTCTGACTACCCATAATGATCTGACGCCAACCCGGTAACTAATCAGAGCGAGGGAGCGATGCATTTGACAGCTTTCCGCAGGACGGGTGCACTCTGACAATCCGTTGTGCGCCTCGCTCAATCGCTCTGATTGGCTGGCTGTTTCGTAGCATTCGTCTTTTGCCAAATGGACCCTTTCTGACATTCAGTCTGGCCACCTCGGTGCCTATAATCGCTACATGCCAATGGGGAAGGAAGACTTCGAAGGCAGGCACGAATGCGTAGCCTGAACATTCCTGAGGTTAGTTCTCTGTATTGTTGTTCGACGTCACCGTGACTAAAACTTTAACTGTGACGAGGTTGACTTTGTGACGTCGGTGGTCGGTGATTAGGTTGTGGATATATAAGGGTTTGAGTAAATAAACGCAGTAGCTGAGTTTGAGACGTTCTTTTCCCCTGTCCTTTTTCTTCGACGAAGTTTCTCCGCTTTTACCACAGTCTCGGGTATTCTACATCATGATCGTATTAGAGATGGCGATATTTCTTTATTAAAACGATTAAAGTTAACCGTTTTTGTAGTCGGTTTGCTGCATTATGCTGCTGCGTATCGAATGAAAGCTGATGCATAAGCACAGTTTCTGCTTGACTTATCCTTCTGTAAACCCCTTTGGTTTCTCGTAGTCCGCGATAAGAGCCATGGAACGTTGAAAGTTCTGCCTTCCACAGGGTATGGCGACACCTGACTCAGCCCATATCCAACGAATTAAGCTATACGCTTGAGAGTAACGTCGTCCCACGGAGGTATTACACTGTGCCATTCCGTGCAATAATGATAAAACTAAGAAATTAAAAAAATGTTATTGTACATGAGAGATATATATGTCTTTCAAAGACGTACAAAGTGCGAAACACAATTAACACAGACAAACTATCCAAATGTTTTTTTTTTGTCCCTTTCCTTTTTTTGTTGGAGCTAACAAGCTGTAATCAAAATTTGAGCAGTCCTTTGTTAATCCACAGTATAGGGAGTATTCACTGGACGCCATATTTGTGGGTGCTGTTTAGAGTGCATGCTCCAGAACGAGCTCACATCAATGGGCTGCTAAGACCGGCACTCTTGATGGTGCGGAATGCACGTTGCAAAAGAACTGGGAAGCTCGCCATCGGCACGCGCTCAGCATTCGCGCACACAGCTATGGCCGCTAGTGAATACCCCTATAGGCACACTCACGGCGTTAGCTGCGACAAGTCACGGCAAAGTCGTGGGGCGTCGGCGTCGCGTTCGCACCTTGGGGTGCATAAACAAAAGCGTTCGAAACAAAATAGACATCTGACCATTTTGTTCATGAACACTCTTGTTTCTTTTCTGCTCCGGAGCGCTTGAAAGCGCGCATTTCGGCACAAGCTCTTGGCATTGACGGTGCTACAACGGCAGTTTGTGATTGGCTATTTTGTTTTCCTGAAAGAGCGCGTTTCAGCTGAAGTCCCCGACGCAGCCGATGCTACAAGCGCTAACTCCTGGCTTTCAGCGTTCCTGCCAAGCACGCGCGCTCGTGCGGTGCAGGCACTGTTCAAGGTCACACGCTCGCGCTTGTATACTTCGTCTCACCCTAGCATGGACTAACCGCGAAGGCTGTGCTAGCGCGAGCGGCCAGCTTTGACTGCCTTGACTAAAGCACTTGCTGCACGAGCGCTCGTGCAGCCGCCGCGGCTTCATTCAAAACGACTAGCTCGCGCTTTTAGCACGCGCGGATAACAATAGTCCATACTAAGGTGAGACGAAGTATAGTATCGGCTGCGTCTGGACTTAAGCTGAAACGAAGTGTACAAAAACCCTAGACCCTTTCAGATATTCAGTCCGGCCACCTCGATATTCAGTCATCACCCAAGTGTGTATCATCTGTACATGCGAATGGCGGCCTTTCGATGGCTGGTGAAGGAAGAATATGGAGACAGAAAACGCACGGGCATCCAAACGTTAGTTCGTTGTATCGTTGTTCCATGTCACCGTGACGAGACTTATAGGTTTGTATGCCCCACGCATTTGAGGCTGTCACGCAAGTTCTTGAATGCTCGGCTTCGGCGCGCCTTATACTCTGTTTCATACTTAGCGTGCGACGCTGTCAAAGCTACTGGCGCGAGCGCGTGGCTTCATCTATGGTTTTGTTTGCGCAAGAACTTGTGCAAATGATGAACGAGATCAAGCCCCACGCTCGCGCCAGTAGCTTTGACAGCGCTGCACGCTAAGTATGAAACAGAAGTATAGACAGCTCATGACAATGAAATGTCAATTTTATCGAGAAGTTCACTCAACTATAAGCACCTTGTGCAGAGTGGTAGTTTCTTGACACCGTCGAAACTGAAGCAAATGGAGAAACAACTATTCATTGAAAAACACCGCAACTTTCGTACGTCCACGGTTGATGAATAGCTATTTCAACCACTAGACGGCACTGAATTTGTGAAAGGGTCTATTGCAAGCGTGATTCCTTGACTGGTGCCCCTTGATACTAGAGTTCAAGCACGTGCAGATTGCGCCTGAACATAATTTTGTCAAGCTTGAAATTGCGCGCGCTTGTCCGCACGAGCAGAGGACATGGCGGCGGCCAGTCGCCTTGCTTGGAACCGAGCGGGTTGTTAAATAACGTTGGGGTGTAGCTCAGCAATAAAGAAGAAGAACAAAGAAAAAAACCGCTGATGAGCTCAGTTAGCAACGCCTCTGCTTCGCACGCAGAGGACCCAGGTTCGACTCCCGCGGGCGGCAGCTGATCCTTTTCAAAGATTTGGCAACATCGACGACGGACGCCCTACAACGACAACTACAACATTCACATCGCCAACAACGGCGACAGTTAAAACTACTATATTTCGTCTCACCTTAGCATCGACTAACTGCGAAAGTTGGGCAAGCGCGAGCGGCTAGCCTTGACTGGAGCACTCGCTGTACGAGAGCTCGTGTAGCCACCGAGGCTTCATCGGTCGAACTACAGTCGCGCTTTTGAATCATGACGATCTGTAGTTGCGTCTGATCTGCATACGAGCCAAAATGGCGGCGCCCGCAACAATACCGATGAACGGAGTGCCGATACTCTAAGCGCAGCCCATTTCGTGGCTCTAGTGGCGGTATTCCCGAACACCACCACCAGCTCGGAAGGAATCTCCTTGGCGTTACTTCCCTTCAAACGCAGAAAATGAACCGGTGCACGTGCTTAGTGTGCTTTTATAAATTGAAGCAGACAGCAACCAGTCGAAAATTGACTTCCGGTAATGCATTTCTACGTGGAAAAGCGGATGCCTTTTTTTTATCTTGGCTTCATTTAAAGAGAAAAATTACGAATAACTATTATGTAGTAAATAGCTCGGAACGTTTCTCACTCACGTAAATAAAAATATTGCTCAGTTACAATTTTTTTTTAATTCATGTCATTAAACGCAATGCTAAAACAGCTTCATACTTGCATTTATGTGCCCTGCCGGACACTGTTAGCGCGAACACGGCGTCGGCATTTTTCAGCATGGGGCATATACGTGCCAAACGATCGAAGGAACTGGGAAAAACTAAGAGGGACGGTAAGGGCTACGCAGTAATACTGGATCAGTAACTCCCTGTGCATGCAAGACGATCGAAATGAAGTGAAGGCCAAGTAATATAGTCCGATTTGCAATAAATAAGTACCGCTTAAATTATTTCTGTTCGTGCATACGTGTGCAGATGCTTGTTCTGCGTTAAAAACATCACCCGCACACTCGAAATCTTTGAAAAGAGAGAGAAGTCAGATAATAGGTGCCCGATAAGAGCTGCTTGGAGTAAAAAACAATAAAAAGAAACACCTTTCATAGCCCGCGTGCTTCATTCTTTACGTTTAGAATGTTTTTAACCGCTCGTAAAGATGCACGCGAAGGTATTTTTTATATAGTGACAAGACTGGCATATTAGCAATATATGAGCGCAGCCGGAATGCTGGGGAACCTTGAACACACTCTACATTCCTTTCGATTGCTATGTGGCTTAGAATCGTCGCTCGTTTTTACACACCTGCTACGGAACAGAAGTCTTTTTGCGACTTAAATATAGCGAAGTTTAACACCATTTGCTGGTCAATAAAAATACTGTAACTAAACTAATTTCACTTTTCAATTATAATAAAGATACATACCATTCGGTACGACCCAAATAACAAAAGTGTTTCATGTTATTTTCCGGCAAGAATAACTGGACGCACGTTTTTCCACAGGAGTGAACAGAAGCACCGAAAAAGTAGGCGGGTGGATGTCTGTTTCCATTTGCATCGCGGAAGTCGCATAGTCACTAGCGCCAGTTGAACCTCTAGCGGACATTATATGACCTCTATCGTCTATACTGTTGTGAAAAACTAGAGGGACGCGCTCTCGTGTTGATGCATGTTTTGTTCCCTTTTTTTCAATTTTTGGTGCCGATGATACGAACTTTATAAACGCCCATCTCGTATGTGTGCTTGAACGGTAAAATCAATTTTTGCCAATAAAGTGCTCTAGTAAGTGTACAAAAAAATATAAGGTTCTGTAAAATTTTTCGAACAAATTAAACATAAAGGACAGACACGCGCAGTGATGAGCAAATAAAAAGCAACAATTTTTAACGTCCCGTTTTGCTACTTAAGGCTAGCAAACTTTCACATTTGTACACACGATATTTATTATGAATTTCAATCCATAGGCGTATGCGCATCCGTTCGTTTTCGTTTTTGTTTTGTTTTCGACAAAATTGTGCGATATGGCCGCCACCTCCCAAACAAAACAACAACAACAATGCCGTTTTTTTGTTTTCTTTTACGTCAACAACGGGCGCATAGCGCGGGCCAGAACTGTTCGTTCGGCTGAGACTTGCGTGTTTTTACTGATTGTACCCGAGTCCCAGCCGAACGATGAAGAAATGTCCCCATCTGTGCACGGTGCTGGCCCTCGGTAGATGACGTAGAAAGCCTAGCACTTCGGCCTTGGTATCTAGGATGGGTTGATACGAACCTATTCCTTCACTGTTTTCGCATCGAGTTTGTTTACAATACTTTAATTATAATGCCCGAGCAACGACAACGACAGACTATACAACAGCAAACCAAGTCAACCGATACCTACAGGCCTCAAACACGTGCACGCTGCACACGAGGGTGCTACATTTGGCAGGCTCTCAGTCTGTCGGTGCACGTGAAGTAAGCACGAGGGATTGCAAGCTTGTCAAAGATACCTCCGTGTGCATAACGCACGTGTTTCAGGCTCGTTGTTGGTGTCGGCTGTTTCCCGCTCGCACTGCAGCATCCTCTAGTGGCAAAAAGCTAGAACATACCTCGTTAAATAGCGTTTGTTTCTCATAAACATGCTTATGCTATGCACAATTTTGCATCGCTTCTTTAAACTGTTTTCAATAAACATATGTTTGTATATCTAACATTGTTTATACCGTCGGCTTTCTAAAAACACCATGAGAAAAAAATATCAATGTCTGCCAGTTTTAGCGTATTTACAGTTTTTAACGGCAACCATGGAGCGCTAAAGCAAGAAGATCAGCTGACATCATCGACATCGCCACAAACTTGATGAACTGGGATTGATCAGATCTGCTACCAGCCACGAACGTAAGTTTGTATAGTTTATTCTGTCCTAATATACCTTTGTTTACGTTATTGCGTTGACGTTCACGTGTATATATTGAGTGGGCAATCGGTTTCCTTCTGTGTCGCGGTGAATTTCAATTTTTATTCTTTAATTCTGTTCTCTTAAGTTCCGTGATGTGGGGATGGTGGTACAAATCCTGATTATAAACAGAAACAGCGTGCTTGATGTGAGATACGTTCTTCCAGGATCCCATCAAAGCTTCTGCTCGTTGCCCGAGTGGCCCTGTGTGTGGATGGCGGTAAGAATCCCGATTATAATCTGCAACAAGGCTATTACGTAATGAAAGGTAGAATCACGACAATAACATGACACTGGAGGTTAGGCGTGCATGAAGTCGGGGATCCGATTTTGCAGTATGTGAATGGTGCTTAAAAGGACCGCTTTGTGTTCTGGGGTATGACAAACAGGTCAAACGTTCTAGCCACTTTCAGGAGAGGACATGTCCTAGGGGGACATTAGTTCACGGTCAATTCCATTCTAAAGGCTGAACACCGAAGATCTCTTCACCCTCGTCCTCGTCGTCAGCTTCGTCGTCGACTCCACTCTCCTCCTTCGTGTCGCTTGCATTGAGGGGTTTGATGACTGGCTCGAGGTTCGACTCTGGGACATCACATTCTCGAAACTTCGCCTCCATTTTTTTCACATGCTCTACACAGTCATGCCAATTGACAGCTGTTACGTTGTCCACTGCTTTCCTCAAGAGCCACTCAGCGTCATTGGGCTTGGATGTGATGTTCTTGGAGGCGACCTCCTGCTTGACTCGTGCCAATATCAACTCTATGGGATTTAGTTCGCAATGGTACGGTGGGAGCCTCAACACTGTGTGTCCGGCGTCCGCAGCCATGACGTCAATTTTGTACTTTGTGTAGCGATCCTTCACCGTTGCCACAATGCTCAGGAGGTCTTTTCTCTTCATTGTTGCACTCCAGTCTAGGTTCTTGGTAGAGAGCCACTGCTAAATCTCGCCCTTCTTTGTTGCAGTTGTGGGAACAGCTTCAGCCTTTCTGCTGTGGTACGGCGCGTTGTCTATAACAATTACGCTGTTAGACTCGATATGGGCCAGCAGATGAAGAAACCATGCTTTAAACCTGTTTGAGTCCGTTTCATCGTGGTAGTCCCCCTTTTTCTTCCCACGGAACACATCCAGGCAGCCGGACACGAAGCCAGTGTCACTACCTGCGTGGGTGACAATCACTCTTTCACCTTTTCCAGAAGGAGCCTTTAGCCCGGTCGTTAGTCCAGACATGAAGGCTTGACTTGCTGACTTTATGGTGCTGTCAGTCCACACCTTGTCAACTGTGAGGCCGGCGTTCACCCAAGTCTTGTCCTGGAAGCAGATCTTGCGGTTCTGGGCTCTGTGTTTTCCGATTGCCCTCAAATACCGCCGCCTCCACTCGACGATGTCATCTCTCTCAATTAGGAAGGAGTTGCGATTCCGTTTCTGTTTCTCGAAACCCATGTCCTTCAGCAGGCGATACAGGGTAGTCCCGGAACAGGACGGCAGCACGTCGTCTTCTTGGAGACGAGCGGCAATTTTCTTCAACGTTGGGATCTTCCCCCGACGGAAGAAATTGTGCACGCAGCTTCTCACGGCCGTCAACGTGCACGCGACGTGATTTGAAATCCTCTTCCTTTTCTCAGCGAATTTCGGGCGCTTCTTTGAAGGAGATTTCACAGCTCCGTTGGCACATTTGAAGCCACGCTTAATCTCGTAGACCGAGCTAACACTGATCCCCGTTGCGGCGGCAATCAGGTTGACGACTTCCACCACATTTTTTTCTTGGTACTGCCGCCGCATCCAGGAATAAACGTTCAAAACACACTGCCTTGTCTGGCTCGACAGGACATTTCCACTTGCGTGACGTTTGTAGTACACCCGAGAGGAAACGTCTTCAGGAAATAGTGCTGACAACACGGACCGATCAGCCAGAGTTGTTGGAGTCGCCATTTTGGAAGGCGAGCGACAGCGGCTGGCCGGCTGACTGCGAACAACGATCCTCAGATCTTGTGAGGCGTAAAATTACGTGAATACACGCGTACTAAGGAGGTATATTATTTATCCTACTTAGAATAACAAATTTATCTAAGTTTTAATAACGCTAGCTTCCCAGAGAGCAAACTTTTATCGGAACTACTTTGCGAAACGGAATAATATGTGCGACGGCATGCGACCAATAAGCATGCCACGAGAGGGACACGCCCACTTTTTTCTTAAGGTGAATACGGGTATAGTGGGACTTGGGCATAACCAACCCAAGTTGACGCTGGGAAAAAATAAATTAAAAACAGTGGCAAGGACATTTTAAATACATCCGAGGTCTGGTTAAGACATCACCGGCTAACAGACCTTTCCAGCGCTCATCACCAGGCCTAAAAATGCCGAGTCATTGTGCTGCGGACGCATGCGCAGCGTCTGGTATACTAACAGAAGAGAGCAACAGCGCATGCTCAGAAGGCGTTCCAAGGCCCAGCAGACAAAGATGGCAGCTCGCAGAAGGCGATTTTCGCAGAGGTTTATGCGGAGAGCAAGTTCGTCTGCTTCTTTTGCAGGGGTTGTGGTGACGTCAGAACGACGCCGAGCTCTGATTGGCCCTGATCAAAGGATAGTGGGTAGACCTCAATAACAGGCTGCCTCGAGGTCTACCCACTATCCTTCCAATCAGAGCCAATCAGAGCTCGGCGTCGCTCTGACGTCACCACAACCCTTGCAAAAGAAGCAGACGAACTTGCTCTCCGCATACCCCGTTTTACTCCGAGTCCGACCGCAGACGACCCGGTGAAGCCAATTAAACAACATCAAAAGTGCTTTGTTACGCTACTTGATAACTTTATGCGTCGTTTAGCCATCACCGGCTTAACCAATCATGCACACAAAAGACCGCTGGATCGTGGGGCGTTTCGTTCACTCTGCTTGGTTTGGTTTCGCCGGCCGGATTTAGACTGATGCGTCTATACCGCAAGAACCTCCCGATTCATGACTTCCACTGCCTGTTTTGGGGATGCGGAGTGATTACAGAGGCGTATTCGGGTGAAGGCTGGCACATCTCGCTCGACTCTTTCCTTTCTATATTTACGTTTTAATCGAAGGACGCGAGCGGCGAAAGAGAACGGCGAGGAAGAGCGAGTCTTGCGGTGGGAAGAGGGGAAGACACCCAGAACCAGACAGGAAGAGGTAGCCTTGTTTTCGTGTCTCGGCGGCGGCTCACAGCGCGGCTTTGTTGGGGTCCGCTATCGTCGCGGAACAAGATTCGAGCGTATATAAGTGTCTCTATCCCATGGGGAATGCAAGTACAACTAAAAATTAAAACTTGAAAAAAAAAAAGAGAACGGCTAAACGAAATAAACACGGGCCACGTCTAGAGTGTGTTGGAGAAGATGAGGCGGTTTTTGGTTGCACTTTTTTTTCTTCTGTTTTGTGGGAAACTAAAAGTGGGCGAAGGTCTCGTGCACAGCTCGTTTCGCCGCCGTGGAAGAGTGAGCGTGACGAGCTCTTGCCGAGTCGCCTTCCGTCTTATACGACGCGGCGTGAGCTCGTCTGTTACTCTGCTCGTGCGTGTACAAACGTGCAGACACCTTTCTTTTTTGGTTGTTCTGGGAAAGAGACAAACATGGGAGCAACACAGAATTCTTCGAGAAGCTCCGCTTCCGCGGTACCGCGGAAATAGAATAGGGCCTCGGTAGTCCGCGAAAATGAACCAGAACGAGATCGTCGGGATCGTTAGCGGACGCGCGTCTGAACAGCGACCGAAAAAGCAACTAGTGCCGCATAAATTATTGTAAGCAGCATGATCAACCGCGCAAGTTTGGTGCCTTCGCCTGAAGAATGCTATCGCGTTGGGACTGAATCTCATGGCGCCATCGCGTGATGTGCAGGAGGCGGTTCGGGATTGGCTCTGCAACACAGCAGCGCAGCTTTTTCCGGGTGTATTACTGTATGACCTCATCGTTGTGGTCTGCCGATATCCAGTCTCACGTTTTACTAACACTGAGGTGCCTTGACCGACAGAAATATGCATTCTGGGGAAATTCTTTTCTTTTTTTCTTGCGTGTTCGTTTGGTATTACGGAAAGTTCGGAGTTCTGACGTCTCCGAGCGCTCTCGTATCCTCCTCTCCCTTACTTTCTCTGCGCATTAACATATACCACAGTGCACATTTTGTGTTGCAAGCGCGAGTCATCGGTATACGTCAGAAGGATGCCGAGCTCTGATTGGCTTTGATTGAAAGGATAGCGAGTAGTCCTCCATGCTGCATGCCTTGAAGCCTACCCACTATTTTTTTTTCAATCAGCCAATGAGAGCTGGTCATCGCAAACCCTGTGCAAAAAGCAGACGAACTTGCTCTTCGCATAGCCACTCAGAACTTAAGAACTAAGGGCGGGGCTTAGTACCTTTTTCCGCGTGTTGCTTTTTTTGAGTCGCTCTTCGGGGTTCCTATTGGCTAACGTAGCAATCCCATTGGCTGCGAATCGCTTAAAAGATACTCGGTACTGGCTATACTCAACGTTTCTTAAGTTGCCAACGATTATAGTGAGCGACGAGATAAAGGCCATTGCGATTAGTTTTTATGTGCCTGCGAGACGTCCGCGCAAAACGGTTCGATCCAGGATTCGACTACGTCGAAGTCTCGGATCACAAGCAGTTGAACGACATTCGTTGGAAATTCAGACACATATTTTACCAACATGTTCGCCCGCTCGGAACTCGTAACAACACAGCACGGTTGATAGCGGCAAACGAATTCTGGATGTGCCTCGAGCAAACTCTGGCCGGCTTTCTAGAACAGCGTCTCAGCCTATAGACCCTTTCTTCAAGGGCGCCGCCATCTTGAATTGTCGTCACTTCCAGTATGGGCGAAAACATTGTTTTGCCGTCGCCATGCCACTAGAAGACACTTAGGATATAAGCGTAACTGTGACATATTATCGTTTTGCCTCCGCCTTATTTTTTTACTAGTTACAGGTTGAAACGTTTAAGTATTTTCTCGTCGCCCATACCGGATACGCCTATTTGGTGGCTGGGGACGAGAGTACACGAAAATGGTCTATGTAGAGTGGGTGAAAGAGAGCACGGCAAAGGCTGGGGGCGCGCGAGCGTCTTGAGTTGCGCTGTGCTCGTGCGCCGGCTTTGACAGTACGTTCTTTCCTCCAGTCTGAGCTCAGACGCTGTTTCTGGCAAGCCGGCCCTGGTGCCCGTTCCTTCGCGTTGTTACGATTGGGTGTAGCGGGAAGAATCGTTGAAAACCAAACTTAATATCATAGTCGTCATTCTAGTGTCCCTTCATCACTATCTGTCACTGTTATTTGGTGTCACTGTTGACAATTTTCGAACGATACGCTGCCGAACCCTGAGTTTAAACCCCGTACCTCCCGGCTAAGGAGAGGTGGCCGTTACACCGGTGTTTGGTACCCCAAGTTAGTAAACACACACCGCTGTCTATTTTCTTGTCTTTTTTTTTCTTTTTTTTACTGCGATTAGCAATTTATTGAATGTGTTTTGCCACATTCACACTTTTGTTTATTCGAAAGAGAGAAAAAAAGATTAGATTTGGTCAGATAATGGCTTTATCTCACCAAATGGGCAAGCAAAAAGCGCTGCTCCCAAACATGCCACTACTTAATTTTCAGCGTCATCAGCTTGACCCAAAATGACCTGTTTATGATATATAGATACTAGAGAGCACTACTAGTGTCACAAAAAGGCTTATTTTGTTTTGTTAATGAACAGAGTTTTCTTTTTTTTTACACTTGTAACATGCATTTTTATTTAACTGTGCGCATTGTTTTTTTTTTAATTGATTTCTATTAAACTATCTCCTAGCTCATTCAGGAAACTTTTAGTTGATGCCTTGTCAGCTCTTTTCGGCCAGTATTATACACTACTCGTCTTGGTGTTCGTACGGCAATAAGCCCGAAATTACTTTTTTGTGTTTTTTTTTGTTTTCTGTGTTCCACTGAAAACAGAAATATTTTTGTTGTCAAGTTGTGTTTTTGTTCTTGCCCGCTTTTGTATTTGAAATATTTATTTTTTCTTTAGCGGAGACGGGCTTGAGAGGTATGCCTTCCATTCCATAGCCAAGACGGTTACCGATTCCGCGCTGGCGCCCCGAGGCGTCGTGGTCATGCTTTCCCACATAAAGTGCCACTATGCGGGAAAACCAGCTTTACGAATTCATGCTAAAAATGGCTACAATGCTGCGCAATGTTGACAAGACTGCAGGAGGCCGGACGGAGATTGGTCACGTGTTCCCGCTCCGCCGACGAGTCACGTGCGAACAGATGGAGGCCGTTGGACCGCCGGCGTACAATCGTACAATGAAATCTTACGTCGCAAGGCCACGTAATCACGGGAGACGTTGTCTGACGGCGAGAAAGAAAAAGAAAACCGCCGCATTGCGTCATCAGACCTACCTGAACGACATTATCCAGCAGGGGGCCGCCAGGGAGGGGACGTTCACAAACCGAAACTGAACCAATCCGTTATGACGATGTCGACTGCGATTCGGCTGCTGCAGATTGGGCGAGTTTCTCTTCCCGGCTGTTGCGTTTGAGGCCGTTTCACGACGACGACGCCTTCAAATGAAAGTTTCACTTCACCAAGGCTTGTCACTCACTCGATCACGAATCACTCCACAAAAAGAGAATGGAGAAAGAGGGGGAAAAAAAGAAAAAAAATCTGGCAGTCACAACAAGTGGTCGTCTGCAAACATTGCTCCAGCCCACACTCTTGTTTTTGAAACGGAGGTGTCCGCTGTTGCGCGTGAGGCGACTAAGATGTTGTCCGAAAGTCCGGCCGGTTTGGACGACGACGCGCTCGTGGAGCGAGGAGCGAGTGTCCGCTTCGAAGTCCGCTGTCCCTTTGGCGGACAGCACCGCTCTCGTTCTGCGAGGCAACCCCTGCAAATGAGAGAGACGCCGGTAGAAACCGGCTTGCGTTTTATACGGCACCGGGAAAGGGAACTGGTCTTTCGGGATTTGCAGCAGTGGCGTTTTTCTTCTTCTCGCCGCGCTGACCTCGTTTTGGGGGTAGCCGAGGAAAGCGACGACTTGCCTTCTCGCGACTGCTGCCACTTGGCTCTCCTGTCAAGTCCCTCTCGCTTTTAGTTTTTTGCCTTAATCGAGATGCTCTATCTCTTTCTCTCCCGGTCTCTCTCTCTCTTCTTTTTCTTTACGTCTTCAGGTCCCCCTTTTTTCTCTCTCAATAATGTTTCTTAATAATATATCTTTTTTTTTACTATTTTCGATGCCAAAGGGTTTTTCAGGGCGTGATGGGCCTCGTTATGGTAGGATTATGATTGCATCTCATTATGATGGAATTTCATTATGATGGCATGTAATTATGATAGCATCTCATTATGGCTCCCCAGCCAATGGGAACGGGACCTTAAGCCGTGCAGACACACTGCTCATACATCAGGTAAACGACACGATGTTTGCCGCTGACATGATGACGTAAATCACCCGCGGACACGCGTCAAGCATTCTCCAAGCGGGTTTTCTTCGTGCATACACGAATGTGTGGAACATGTCTGCAGACGGTGTTCGCCTTTGCTCGGACGCGAAGCATCTGATTGGATCCGAGTCTTCGCCGAGCGCTGACGTCAGCCCTCGTGTCCAATACGAGCTCAGGGTATGTGAGCGAGCAATGGCGGACAGGCGTTGGCGGGGACTTTTGAAAAGGGTCTCAATTGCCTTGCGGGAAACCTAGACCCGTCGGATTTCTTGGAGAGTACAACGGATTTCGGAGGACGCTAGGAATCACTAAAGGCCCGTTCACACTCTTGCGACCGAGTACGACCGAGAGAGACCAGACCGGGTTTTAAGCCTCTTGCGATCTCTTAGGACCAGCTCCGCTGCAGCGCATCCGGTCCTAAGAGATCGTAAGAGGCTTTAAAACCGGTCTGGTTCTCTCGGTCGTACTCGGTTGCAAGAGTGTGAACGGGCCTTAAGCCGATCCAACGCCGCGTGAGTGTCACGTGACCTTCAAGAGGGGGCGCGGGGCGCGCAGTTACGTCATACAGCCAGAGCTTTGGATTGGCTGGGATCAGTCGTAGCGTCTGCCGCGGTTCAGCGTATGGTGAAACGAAGTATAAGGCGTCGTTATACCTGTTCTCTAAGAAAACTGAAAATGATTAATAAACGCAAAATTTATAGAAGGGATAAGGAAGGAGGGGGATAGGGAGAGAGGGTACAAGAGTCAGTTGCATGCAAAACAAGTTGCACTCGCCTTTTATTTATTTTTTTCTTTTATTTTAGATCTCCTGGTTACGAAGAGGTGCCTTCACTGGTTCAGGAGGGCGTTTGTTACGGCTCGAGTGCGCAATGAAATCGGAATGACGGTTCAGACGGGCTTGTCGTACTTTGGCGTGACGAACCCGTTTGACCGTCGGAGTTTCTCGTGCGTCGGTAGGGATTATAGTTTTATTTTATTTTTTTCGTCAAACACGCGCGTTCTGAACTTTGTTTTTCGGGGTGGGGGGGGGGGAGGGTTGAGATAGCATTTGCGGTTTTAGGTGGGGTTACTGTGTCGCGTGCACAAGAGCTACATGCTTGTGTGTGTGTGTGTGTGTGTGAAATAGGCCTATTGCTAAATTACCCAAGCATCAAGAAGCATGCAGGGAATGTAGTTACACGCGCTGAGGTCGCTCGCCTTGGCTGTATTGAAGATTTTAAAGAAATCATACCAAAGAGGCGTTTGCAGAAGAAACGTGCGAACTGTCACTTGTTTAAAAAAATTTCTTAACAAAATGCTACTGCCAACGTTATCACGCGTAGCGCGTGTAACTACGTTCCCTGCATGCTTCTTGATGCTTGGGTAATTTAGCAATAGGTCTGTTGCCCGGCACAGTTTACCCGAATACTTTCTGAACACCTTCTGACATTTTCTGTTTTCTACAGCCTGCGAGCTCTACCGGATGGATTAAGCCCCCTCAAGAAATAATCCTGTGGCTGGCATTTTTAATAAAACAAACTTTCTCAATAGTATTCTATGCGTCCCGCACGTGTACCAATTCGTTCGCGGTAGAAAACTATAACTTAAGAGGAAATAAAAAAAGGTTGGAGCTCATTGGTGCTTTCTCTTGCGCAAGGCTAGTTCGTGAACAAAAATCTTATTTCGAACTTTAAAAGCTTATTTTGAACACTAATTAGGCCAAGTTAAGAAACTGTTCTATCGTTCTCGTACATGGCCTCTTACAAAGCGCTTCTGCATAGCTCGATTTTTTAAGAAAACAAGAAACACAAATTCAACAATTAAGAAAACATATTTGCTATTCAAACTGTGTACGGTCGCTCATTGCTTCCACACAACAGGGAATGGTTGTTTCAGAAGTAATGAGCAAGGTATTCACCGCTAAAAAAAAAGAAAGATATAGTATCATTTAAACGTATTTTTATAACCACCGAAATGCCAACAACACGCTGACTTTTTTTTCTTTTTAGCTGTTAAGCCAGGGTAAGTAAAAACAAATCTCACTTCGGGTATACCTAACTTCACGCTTCTCCGATCTACAGTGCCGCTGTAGTTTTGCTTTGACATTGGTTTATCCCAACACAAGCGCGATTCTCTAGAGAAAAAAAATATTCACATTTGTCGTTAGATTATATCTGAGGAGTGCCGCTGACCACGAGCGTGTTGAAATAAATAGATAAATGCATTTTCGGGGCTCTTTTAAGATATTAATCGTTCTGTTTGTCATCTCCACTACTCAGTTTGTTTGGCAACAGCCGTTTTCTATCTGTATTTTGTGTGGTTTCTCTTTCTCTATATTTGTCTTTTTCTTTCTTTACCTATGGAACTTTCTTCCTATCTTATTATGATTTTTTTTTCCGTTCATCTCACAGTGTATTAAACCAGCACTAGGCGCCGATTGACCTCACTGTTTCATTAAACGCCCATGTCTTTCACAACTGCACCTGCACCAGAACGCACGGACCCTCCCTGCTCCCCTTTTTCTCTTTTCCCGTCGTGACGCTTCCCTTATCCGACAGGCCCAGGCGCTCACCCTTCCTAACGACGCCATCCAACACTGAATTGAACAGCGTCGCGGCCACCCATCCTGCCAGGTGTGCGGGTGCTACACCAATGCCCTCCACACCTACTGGAGCTGTCCCCACGCACAGCCATCACTTTACTACCTCGCCTCATCTATGCTAACTCCTTCCACACCCGTCAACTGGGAAAGCTGGATCACCCCACCCCTGGAAGCCCAACCCACGCTCTGGCCTCAGCTAGTCTCCCACATTGTCCACATGAAAAGGACCACGCAACCCGCCTCACCACCGGCGTCTGTCTGATTACCGGTAGAAGACATGTAGATGACGTGGACTAAGCGTCGTTGGAAATAAAACTCTCTCTCTCTCTCTCAACTGCTGTTCCAGAGCCGCGTCGCCGATTATGTATCCCATACTGTCGTGGAAGTGTGGATATCTCCTTGACACCACCTCACTGAAATGAAGGCACCCGAACGTATAGTTGTTGACAGATGATTCCGGTGTATGACACTTCAGCGGTCAGAGGGCGGAGTCGGTGGTCGAGTATGCTTGACGCGCCGCAGATCTGAGGGGAGGACCCTGGAGTTTAAAGCTCGCGCCGCAGAACCTATACGGATCCTGGGTTTGATCCCGTTCCGCTGCTGCCCGTTTTTATATAGGGACACGAACATCGTATATATACCGGCGTGTGCTCGTGTGTTATCACTACACTACGTGACGCGCGTTAAAGGCCCCCCAGAGTAGCTGTGGTACTTTCACTGGCTAGATTTTTAGTGCGCAGCTCTTAGGCGCCCGTTTCCGGCTTGAGCGCGCGTCGCCGTCGCCGTCGGCGTAACCGCGCGGTGCATTATGGGACGCGTGACGTCACTGGTGACGTCATCAGTGACGATGCCGATGACGTCACTGATGACGTCATCGGCATAGTCACTGATGACGTCATCAGTGACGTTGACGATAACGTCACCAGTGATGATGACGTCATCGCCGTCACATGTCTCACAGGGGTCACGTGACCCTCGCGAGGTCACGTGATCCCCGTGAGGTCACGTGACCCTCGTGAGCCGACGGCGACGCCGCTCGGAGGGAGGAGTAGCAGACAGGATGAGGAGGTGAGAAGGAGGGAGGAGGGGTATACCTTCCCCCAGTACCCTTTCGTCCTCCTCCTCAAGAGCTGCGCTCTGATTCGGCGTTACAGGGAGTTGCAAACGGCTTTCATTTTTTCATCTAGCAGTCTGAGACACCAGACGCCCATTGGGGACTGACTGAGTTCCCGCCGTCTACACAGACACGCAGCACAATTACGCTTTTTGTATTGCCGCGATGCGTTATGCTGCGTTTCACTTGAAGTCTGGCCGCAGCCCACTCTGCGATCCTACGAAGCCAATCAACCAGCTCCGAAAGTGCATCGTCACCGCGCTCGTCATCTTTATGGCTTTGCCACCGCCGGCTAAAACCAATCGCGCCCACAAACAAAAGCAGAAGCAAAAAAGAATTGGCAGCGATTTTTTCATTTAAAGTCTCATAATGCGCACATTAGGAAATCGGCGAGAGAATCGGTATGTCACGTGACGTATCTTTTCCCGCTAAGTTTAGCGGGGAAACCGAATGGTCGAATCGGTCACGTGACGTCGGGTCACGTAGATGTCGAATTTTTTTTTCCCTGCTTAATTTAGAGGGGGAAACTGGATTGGTGTCTGGGTCACAATTTTGTCCCTTGTTAATTAGCATGAATCCCGAATTTCATGTAAAATGACACTTCGCTAGACATTTTCCACCAATCTTCTAACCTCCTCTTTGTTATTGTAATGATCTTTTCGTCTATTCCTCCATCCACCACACCCAGCGCTCCCGCAAAATCTGTCCCCTCCCCAGGTGGGTAGGATGAAGCCCCGCACAGTTTATAACCAAATGTTCCATTGTTTCCTCCTCACTATGGCATACCGTACATAATGTGTTAGTATCAGAAAATTCTGCCCTATGTGTCTTAGTTCTCAGAACCCCTGTCCTTGCCTCAAACAACAAAGCGCTCCCTTGCGAGTTATCAAATATATTTTCTTTTCTTATTTCCTGTTTATGCGATCTGTATAGTGTTAGAGCCGATTTGGTCAGCATCCTCTCCTTCCACATTTCCCCTCGGTCTCCCTTAAGCCCTTATGCACTGTGGTGCAAAAGGGCTTAAGAGGGCTCATCTTGCACGTATATACTCATCACATTATCATGTTCACTAGACGCGGCACCGCGGGCCTCCAGGGTACGGGCTGCTGCCTTTTCACGGTGCCGCGGCTCTCCAGAGCCAAAAATAAAGACTAAAGACTGGTGTTTTACTCACCCCCATCATTAGTGTGTAGTTATTTAAGTTTTAGCTTTCCCGTTCGATTTCTCAACTTTGTGTTCAAGCTCTCCATACATAAATACATGTAGACCTTCGCCGCCAACCGCGTATCCTCCATTTCATCTAGCCTTTGCTCGAATTTAAGTTTACTGATAGCTTCTCTAGCCTCAAGAGATGACCAACCCTGTCCCCCTGTACCTCTCATTCTGTGTGCCTCCATGCTCTCCTAGTGCCAACCTGCCCACACTTCTTTGCCGGATTTCTAAATTTGATTGAACCTCAGCTCTCATGCACAGTACCGCACTACCGAACGACAATCGTGGCACCATAACACCTTTCCAGATACCCCTTACTACTTTATATCTGTTAAAATTCCACAGCGCTCTCTGTTTCATAATTGCCGAGTTTCTTTTCCCTTCTTTCGCACATTTTCCTTGTGTTCTTTTAGCTATTTCATTCCCTCATTAATGCCTACCCCCAGATATTTATATGTGTCTACAAAGTCTGTTACTATGTTTTGTATTTTCAGGGGTTCTCTTTTGTCGTCGTTAAACACCATCACTCCAAATTTGTCACCACTGAAATTTAGGTTCAGCATGTCACCCTCCCTCCGCATATCCCCGTTCAGTTCTTGCAATGTATCATGGCTATCTGCTAAAAGCGCAATGTCATCTGCATACAGAAGCCCAGGTATAACTTGATTTACTTTTCTCCCTCCCTCCATATAAGTCACATCAAAGCCTAGATTACTCTGTTCTAGTCCCTTTTCCTTTCCACTCATGTATATCATGAAGAGCAGGGGTGACAGTGGGCAACGCTGCCTAAGCCCTCTTTTAATTTCTGCTGGTTCTGTAGTTTCTGCTTCACAATGAATGATCACCTTATTGTCTGTGTATACCTGTTGTAAAAACCTAACCAACATTTGCATCTAGGTCATACCCTCTGAGCTGTTCCCAAAGCCTTTCCTGGCTCACATTGTCATATGCTCCCTTTATTTCTAAAAATGCTATCCATAATGCCTAAAATTTGTCATTGCAATTTCTATACACTGAGTAATGGTAAATAGGTTGTCTTCAAGTCTTCTGTCCCTTCGGAAACCGTTTTGGAGCTCTCCTAAGATCTGTGTTCTCTCTGCCCCTCCCTCCATTTTTTTTAATTATCTGCACAGTTAATCTGTATAGTGCTGAGGTTACCATTATTGGGCGGTACGAATTGATATCATCCTTGTTCCCTTTCCCCTATATATTAGCCTCTTCTTGCTTAGTTTCCAGTCATCCGGTATGTCTCTCCCCCCCCCCCAATTATTTGGTATATCACCTGTTTTAACTTTAATTTGCAATTTTTGCTTAGGATCTTTATTAGCCTCATGGGTAGGCCATCTGCGCCTGTTGCAGTTCCAGCTGGAACCTTTCTTTCCGCCTTGGCCCATTCTTTTGTGGTCGCTCTCATTGTTTTTCTATTTTCCTCCACCTGTACCCTACTGCTATAATCGTTCCCCCATCAGTATGTTCGAGCTCCGAGAAAGTTTTTTCGATTGTCTTTCTAATATACTCTCGGCTTGATCCCCCTCCACCCTTATATCCTCTTGCGGGGTGAGATGATGTTGGTCCCCCTGTGTATTTCCCCTGTGTCATTCCCCCTGTGAATTAATATCTGCCCAAAACATTTTTGCCGCATTTCTGTCCTGGTGGTTTATCTTCATCATCCACTGCACTCCTGCTCTCCCAATTTTTGCTTGCATTAGAGCACATGCCTCTTTTCCGATCCTGGAAGTTCTCCCATTTTAACGCTACCTCGGCTGGCGTGGCCCTCTTTTTCTTTGCCCACCTGTGTTCCCTTGATGCCTCTTGTTGTAGTATGGCTTCCCTAATGTCTTTATCCCACCCTATTTTTGGTTTGTGCTTTTGCCTTCCCCTTCCTCCCTGCCTAACATGGGCCTTTTCCAGTTCTCTTTAAAAATGTACACTAGATCCCGATATGTCCATTTTTTTTCTGGTTGTGTAGATACAGTGGTCTCAATTGCTTTGGCTACTTCCCCTATTTGTGCATCATTTAGATTTGTTTTGCCTTTTCTTTCCAGAGTTCGTGTTTCTTGTTTTGACGTGGCAAATTTAATCTTCATTCTCTTATGGTCGCTCCCTAAGTTTTTTGTGCCCTCCTCATCTATTTCCATCGCTCCTAGCCTGCTGTACTGTCTGTGTGACATTAAACAATAATCTATCGTTGAGCTTGAGTTGTTCCTTTCCCATGTTATTTTTCCCTCGCATTTCACTTCGGGTGTTAACCATTACCAGATCCATGGTCTCGCAAAACTCTAACAACATTCTCCCAGTTGCATCAGTAGCCCGATCAAAGTCTTCCGAATGTGCATTCATGTCGCCCATCATAATTACTTCCTGGTTCTGGCCAATTTGCCTGATGTCCCTCATTATGCATGCCAAATGTTGTGTATTTTCCTCTTTGAGCTGCTTCCTGTTTTGAGATATACAAACCCTAGAAGCGTGTACGTCTGACCCGCATATTCTGCCTTTTAACCAAATATGTTCTTTGCAGCTTTCTTTTCCCTTTCCCAGTCTTGTCCTCTCACTAATGCCCCCAGACTCCCACCTTTCCTTTCCTTCTCTTTCCGGTTGCATCCCACCCAGTTATAGCCTGGTATATACGGTGGCACTTCCATGTCTCTAAGGTGTGTTTCCGCTAAGCCATACGCTAGTAAATTCTCAGGTTCCAGTTGCTCCTCGATCTCTTCCCACTTTAATCTGTTTCATCCCCTTGCATGTTCATGAAAGCTATGTTAAGTAGCTTCTTTCTCCTGTTTCTGGGTGGCTTCCTCCCACCTTCCTGGGCACGTCCCCCAAACCCACATCACTCCTCTCATCTACCGCTTTGCTTTCCGGTGTCCCACTGATGTGCCCACCCCGTCTCCCCTCTCCTACAGGCCTTTCGCCTCGCTCCTGTCAGGGTTCCGCCCCTTGAGAGCTTTGGGGCCTCCTAAAAAAGCCACCGCCTTCCGTGCCATCCGCCACCCAACGGCCCTCCCCACGTAGTGGCTGAAATGAATACCGCTCCCTTCAAAAGCCTGCTCTCTGTTGTTGCGCAGTACATCCCAGTTCATGTCAATCAGTTTCAAACCCATCTCCCTTCCCAGTCTCCAGATGTCCTGGTTTACGGCTATCACAGCTATCTCAGCTTGTCCGATGTCGCCCTCAAGTCCCTCACCCCCTGCGCAACTTTTTCCTTACCCCTCCCTCATCCCTTCGTAGTAGATCGTTCATTCCCCCGCTACCATCACGAGGTTTTGACCTTCTTTGTCCCCCATAGTTTGTCATTCACCCCTCGATCGCCGTCCTCATTGTCTGTCGAGCAAACACCCCAATCTGGACCCTGGCGTCCCCTTCACTCCCTGCACCTTTCCATGTTGGAGTCCCCTGCTATGATCACGTTACCCCCCATGTCCTCCCTACTCTTCGTTAAAGCAGGGACTTTGTATCCGAGGGTAAAGGCGCTAAAACAACGGACAAGTAAAAACAAACAACACAGAGCGCTCTGTGTTGTTTGTTTCTTTTAGTTGTCCGTGGTTTTTAGTGATTTTACCTCGGAAATATGGATCACCAACTAGACCAAGTGGATACCCTTCTACAGGGGCTTTGTCCTTTGGCTTTTCCTCCCCTTTTCCCGCCTCTTCCCCTTCCGCGTGATATCGATTCCCCCCTCTAAATTTAGCGGGAAATGTAGGGACGAACGAACAGACGGATGGACTAAGTTTTAACATTGGGAAAAGCGTTAAAAAACATCATGCCTAAAGAAAAGCGCAGGATTTACCGGGCAGGAGTGGCGTAGCCGGTGTTACCGAACGGTCAAAGACGACGACCGCCGTTGCGATTGACTTTTGGCGCAGCTTTATTGAATCTATAGAATCTTAAGGTACGTTTATACTCCAACGTAACGTCGACGGGCGCGGCGTAGCGCAGCGCGGCGCAGATAACTGATTGGTCGCAGCTCTCGGGTTCCTGGTTGCCGGCCAATGACAAGGCGCGGCATTCTGCGCTACGCCGCGTTCACTGCGCTCAACGTCGGAGTATAAACAGCCCTTTAGGGTCGGCTGCGCTGATGTTAAACGGAGCATATATAGCTAAAGCGTCATGACTTCGTGCTCGCTGTGTAATATTATATATATACGTATATGGCGCCTCGTTTCGTGTCGTTCCTATGATACGTTCTTTGACGTGGCCTCCGGCATGACCGCGAGGTATAGCGCTCGCAGCCAGAACAGGCGCGCGAGGCCAGCCGTTGACGAGGACACCTCCGTCAAGATAAGAACGAATGCAAAATAACGGGCGGGCATAATTCGCCGTTGTTGTTTCGGACCATTTTGATTAATACTCCGCGAAAGCGTGACTCGAAAAAAAATTGAACAAAAAATAATGTGTACGCAGAAAAAAAAACGTTTTTTTCCGGAAGCTTGTTTATCTAATTTATTATAATGTCATTATCGACGCCCCGCTGTCATTAGTTGCGTTGCTTCAGAATGTATATCCGTGTTTATTTTTCTTTCTTTTTTTTTACGTTTCGAATTTCCGGTGGATGATGAATGAGCGATTTGTTTCGTTTTTAAGGGGTTATAATGACATTAAAGGGTCGTCAATCCGTACCTCTCTTAAAATACGGCGTGCTTGAAACACTTGTCTTCTATATTTGAGTATTACGAAGATACATTTGACTTGGACCACCGCTGTCGTGCTGCTCGTCTGTCCTACCAAGGGCGCGGCGTTCGCTGCTCGCGTGATGACGTTATTATCTGCGGAACACGCCTCATGCTCCAATCATGTTTGCCTCGTGCATGTGTATGCTTCGAACATCTCTGCAGGCAGTCTTGGTATGACCAATGTAAACAGGACCATCGTACAAGGAAATGACACACCTCGCAAAGTGTCCAAAGACTTTTTTTTTTGTATAATGTATTAGCAGTTTAACTACGGCTTAACGTTTCTCAATATGTTTCACTAATTGTCTCAAATATATATATATATATATATATATATATATATATATATATTATTGTTTTTTTGGGGGGGATTTTGTCGCCGGAATTTTATATCCGTGCGTCAGGCATGTGAGCAAAAACGAATCTGAATCGGATGCGCAAGCTCGTGACAACAAGATGAAAAAGCTGTCGTCGTCCTCTCCACACTTCCACACCACTACTTTTTGCATATATTTTTTTTATGTCAACAACGTGTTCCTGTACAAGCGAACCTTGGAACAAACGAAAATAATAATAAAAATACACTCACAAAAAAAAATTAGACTGTAAGCAACAGTATTATTTTTTTTATTGTTTTTCACTCTAGCCCGTATACTGGTATCTCTTTACATAATAAACAGTGATAGTGAACAAACAGTGAACAAACAAAGAAACATTATTGCAACATTGCCAAATCGTTTTGTTTTGTTTTTTTCACGAGGGAGATTGCAACAGCAGCAGAGAAAACGAGCAGCAACAAAGCAAACTTTATAAACGTTACTTAATTATTCGGACTACGCTGTATGATTGGCCTGCCCTTGTACGGATTCACGGGTATGTCCACTCTGTAGACGAGAAATGTTAACCGGTGCAGTATGACTGCTAACCCGGGATTCTTTAAAGTCGCGGTCTCACTGTTCATACACCGTACAAAAAGACACGGCTGTGAATCATGATGAAATAATTACCCGCGGGCACACCTCAGGCATATGCTCGATGCACTTCATACATAGTGTGCTCCGATAAAAGGTAAACGATTACAATTACTGTCGGTTAAAAAGTATCCAATTAGATTTCTCGATTACTTCAAAAACAAGAATGAATGGCCGTTACTTGAAGAAAAAAATAACGAGAGTAACCCTTACTTTTTTTATTACTTAAAATTATGAAAACGATGCGTTTTTTATATCGGTTTGAAAACTGGTCTTTCGTGCCGTCCATTATTGGACTATATTATCGCCGATCTGCATAAAAGCTACTAATCTTCTTCACTGGCCAATTTCAGTGAAGCGCCGTCCACCTGTCAGAGACACGGGTTCGAGGATATCTCTGTAGAAACAAACATTGCCATTAGATAGGGGGGGGGATAGTAACGGTGATGAAGTAATTTTAGTGCTTCCAAAAGTAATCAAAATACTCTCGCTACTACTTTTTTCTTTTTTTTTAATGTGGAGAACAAGTCGGCCGCTTTTTGCGCAAGAGTTGTGGTAGCGTCAGAACGACGCCGAGCACTGATTAGTTCTGATTTAAATGATAGTGGGCAAACATCAATGCTAAATGGCTTGAGGTCTACCCCACTGTTTCTTTCAAACAGCCAATTTTGTCTATTGCAGCTCCCAGGTACGCATCCAGGGAGACGCCTGGCCCGGCCCCCCCCCCCCCCGAAATCTTCCATTTTGCTGGGACCTCCCTCCCCCTCCCCCTCATACAACATTTTGTCAGCGGCAGCCCCCCGGCCCCCCCCCCCCCCCCCCCCCCCCCCCGAAACAAAATCCTGGCTACGTGCCTGGCAGCCCCTCGCCGTTTCGATGTGGACGATATTTACAGACTTGCACGGCACTCCTTACAAGTAGTCAAAGTACTTGACATCGAATACCTTTCTGGAGTAATTCCTTAGTGATTTGAATATGTATATCTATGCGGAGCGCAAGCTCGTCTGCTAGTTTTGCAGGGGTTGCGGTGACGTCAGAGAGACGCCGAGCTCTGATTGGATCTGATTGTTAAGGATAGTGGGTAGACCTGAAAGCAGCTTGCCTCGAGGTGTGCCCACTATCTTTCAATGGGAGCCAATCAGAGCTCGGCGTCTCTCTGACGTCACCACAACCCTTGCAAAACTAGCAGACGAGCTTGCTCTCGGCATAGCGCTAATGCGTCCAAGTTTGCTGGCCACAGTCCGTAACGCCACAATGCCGCCCGAGACGACGTTCCTAGAGTCTTTTTTTCTTCTTTATTTGTATTTTCTCCATATTTTTTTTAGCGACGGCACTCCATTTTTGCTGAAGCGGAACGTATACGTTATCATTCTAAATGGGAGCTTCGAAGCAGAACCGTTCACCGAGCCTTTTAGACGGGGAGGGAGGGTATTGCTCCGCTTCGGCACAAAGAATATAGACTTTTCGCCCTATACAAAGTTGCTGGGAAATTTTTTGTTTCTTATCGTGTTCTTTTTTTCGTTTTTCTACGAGTTGAAATGTTGGGTAACAATGTGGCTTTTCTATAACGAAAGTAGGGCCCTGACCGCGAATGTCGGCTGAAGGAAAGAGGCCGATCAAATTTCCCCGCGTCGCGGCGTGCCAGGCGGGAAGGGAGTTTGGACCGAGAGAAAATTCGATATGTCGCCAACTCCCACGCGCGCCTGCCGCGCGAGAGGAGCTAATTAAAAGTTCGGAGATCGAAATTGTCCTCCCGCCCGTGTACTTTGGCTTAGACGCGAGGTTTCCTAATTACTAGGCGGGTTTAAATTGAGGGTCGGCGGACGGCTGTCACGTGACAGGAATGGTGCCGGAAGTGCTCGGACAGCCTTCCCGAAAGGACTTCTATCGGCGGTCGAGCCGCGAATACACCATACGAAATACACTCTGCACACAGGTTCGAAACATGAACATGTGTACAAAGCAAACATGCTTGGAACATGAATGAGGCATGTCCGCAGTGCAGGCGATATGAGCTGCAACTGCTCTTCGTGCTTCTTTGGCGTGCCTGACGGTTTCTGAACAAAAAAAAATGTTTTTGGTTCAAACAGGTAACGTAATGCAAAAATTAGATATCTTTTTTTTTTTTTGGCTATTCGAAGAGTAGTGCAGTTTACCGAGACCGCAAGCGCAGAGAAGGGTCCAATTGGGTATTGCGACTCGTACTGTCCGCAGTGGAACATCGATCGTGACAAACAAAAACCTTAATTCTTCTTCTTAGACCAGCACCGTCATAATTGACAGTCTGACATCGCTCTTATTTCCGTCTGTTTAAACGGAATTAACCCCACTAAAGACGTCACAGAGAACGTTTGACCAATCGCGGACTGCCGACCACGGTTACGTTTTTTGGGTGCTCACGGCTCCAATACACCTTTTTCGCTGGGTTAAGATTGCGCTTATATCCTGGACGTTTTTTGTTCGGGGTGACAAAAAAAATATTGTTTTCGCCCATACTGGAAAGTGACGACATTCAGGAAAGGAACTGGAAAAGTGGCTCCACTTTGTAAAACGCAACGCTCCTCTCAGTGCCTAATGCGGCGAAGCGCGTTTGGCATTACACGGAGCTTTGTTTGTGTGGATGCCAGTTTTAATGAAAGGGCGTTGACTGGTACTCTTCCCTTCGCGTGACGTCATAAAAACTTTGCGTTCGTACTGGCTGGCGGAGTGACCCAAATTTCTCCGTGGGGAATGGTGGAGGCGCCGCCTCTGGCGATCTTTTTATGCAGTTTTATTTCATGAACACGTTTCATTATTGGCCAGTTAGTCATTACTAGAGCCATTAAATGAGCTACGCTTAGAGTATCGGACCGGCACTCCGTTCCCCGATCTGCAGTGGACGCCGCCATATTGGTGATAGTGCAGAGCAGACGCAACTGTCGATCGTCACAGTCTAAAAATGAGACTTCCTCAGCTTTAGATGCGTTGCTAGAACACTGAGGTGATATTGTTTTTGCTCTGTCGCGAACTGTTTTAACATTTCTGGAGGACGGAAAAGCGTTTTCGGCAATTTCAGATAAAGCTTCAGATAACTGGCAGCAATGATTTTAAGCACCAAGATGGCTGGCTAAGTGCCGTTGCTCTGACGCGTAGCTTATATATAGTGGCGCTAGATTAATTGTTTATTCTAAGACTCAGAAAAATATCGAAAATTCCCAGATATTTTATTTAAAGTTCTTTCTTTTTTTTCTTTTTTTCTTGTTTTTGTGTGATCTCAAAGGCACGTAATTTGCAGCAAAAACAAAATATGATCATCTTAGTCATCTTATCTCGTCATCAAGAAAAATGTCCCTGTGACATCAGCGAGGGTTGTCGAACGATTACTGCGATACAATTTCCCGAAGAAAACCTGCGCTAAACAACCCTTGCGCTATGTCTTGAGGCAGGGTGTCTAACACTGCAAAGTTGGCGGCCTTCGTAAGCTTATGGAAAGTAGTCTGTGGCGTAACGAATCGAAACCAGTATTATCTAGTTAGATCACCCGCATCCTAATCAGACCTCGTTTTCTAATTACCAGCGAGAGTTGGAAAGAGAAAGTTTCCGGTTGTATTTGCATTCCTTACAATTGTTTCTTCGTGAAGTAAAACAAAAATTCATACCACCTGCCAAGTTTCTAATCAGCAGAGATTACGACCGCGACAATTAGTTCAAATCTACGGACACTGCAGAAGTCGTGACGGTTTCGGGGTAAGCCAACTTTGTACCAAAGTGCCGTCGTGTAATCAGTCTTGCTTGACGCACGTTTGAACGCCCACAGTAGCAGCCGTACTGCACTGACCCAACGATCTCTCGACACCAGACCCTCGTTTAATGACGTGTCTAACGGGTATTTCAAAGGCCTTCGAACGGAAAGCCTTGGGCCGCGGTCAGACTGCTAATACATCATAGAGAAGAGAGTGTCCAGACACTGTCCGCGTGCTTCTTCCTTACATGACGTTCCTGACAGATGGGTCGTACGGAAAGCTTGCAGACATGTTTTGGGAATACGTATTGTACACATACATACGCACCTTTAACTTTGCCTCCACGTGCCCGGTGCCGAAGCCCACAATCCCCGCCGATGTGAACACTCGTTGACTGCTCCAGCGTGTCCAGAGCCAAAGCCCACAATCCCCGCCAGTCTGGGACCTTTTGAACCCCTTGACGTCAACAGCGCCGAGGATGGCATTTCCCGCTTGCCGACCGGCGAACATCCGTTGAGGTTCGCGTTACAGTATACCGAGTCGGGATTTCTCGCCCGACAGACGCGTGGAGCTCGCCCGTGGCCTTAAAGGGGCTATGAGATTCTCGGTGGGAGCGAGAGGGGGTCGGGAGACAAAGGAGTCGGGCGTGTTATATAATGAGATAGCAGGTGGGGGTCTGGACAGTCTTCATTTGAGGGTCTTGATTTAACAGTTACGACAGGAGCGTCTTCATTTGGGAATCTTCATTTGAGAGTCTTGACTTGACAGTCTTCGGTTACAGGTCTTGATTAGAGGGAGTCTCGACCCATAGGTAGTCTCTAGTAGAGAGTCTTGATTTATGGAGGGAGCCGTTCAGCTGCAGCCGCCACCGGAGGAGGACGAAACTTGGGGCGACGAAATGTGAGTTGATAAACTCTTTGTTTGAACTTTCTGTGTGGTGTGACTTTTTTGGGGGACGATTGGAGCGTGGTTTGATCGTATCGGGCGTAGTATAGGGCCGAACGATCCCACGATAGAGAGTTCTAGGCAACCGTTTTTGCACATGTCCCGTACGGTACGACGGGCCCTCCGGTACCAACTGCACATATGCGAGTCTTCTGTGGTAGCGCATGCGCGGTTCGTATCGGATAGCCCGTCGCACTCTATCGGATGTGCAAAAACGCTTCCCTAAAACTCCCTAATATGTAGGAAGCAAGCGTGCTTCGAATATACGTCCGCAGACATTTCTGTTGCACATGTCTGGAGATCGTGTCTTTTGTATGATGCACGAGCAGTGTGATTGCGGCTCTTAACGAGTCGGCGAACCCGAGACTGTTGAGAGGCGCGCCCAGATTTGGAGTCGCGAGCTGACTCGCCATTCACCCTTCAGTATAAATGTCTTTTGCGACGCCCCTGAAACAGGATAACAGAAGTCCGGACACATTTGAGACTGCTATATGTTCGTGGGCGGTGTTCCAGAGAACGACAGAAAGCAATCATCCTGAATATCCAGGCACACCAATTAGCTCCCCTCAAATCGTTCAAGGAGAAGCCATCTGCCCGCCTTTGCGAATCCAACCTCCAACGTCAGCGTTGGCACCTCCTACGCCCCGCTATTTGTATCATCTTACGCTCTTCTCTAGTGTTACGGCCCGCATAGCCAGGAAGGTTAAGCAGGCAGTCGATCGTGAGACCTTCCTGACTCCCACGCGACATGCATATGCAAGTGGACGCCTTCGAGAAGGCAAGGTTACGGCCCGACGCCCGCCACGCGTCGTTCATCGTAACGGTACACCCTGGCGTCGTCCCATAAAGAGACCCAACGGACGATTCCGTCCAAGGGCGAAAGCGCGTGGACGTGGGACGAAAACCACGGCGGGAAGACAACACCGCGCCCCACGCATAGTTGCGTCTTCTAGGCTGCTTCCTCGAAGTTTGCCACCCCGGGGCAGAGTCATCGCGCCTCTGCTCGGCAACGACGTGGACCGACCGGAAACCGTTACTCTGCCAGAAAAGTAAATGTACTACTCAAATCGGCTCTAACCTTGTCCGACAACAAGAGAAGTAGAAGAGAGCGAAAAGAAACGGATTCAATAAAGATTCAGACAGCGTATAGGTCGGTCCGTCTTTGAGGTGGGGCGGCACTGGTTTACGCTGTATGGATGAGAAATTTATCCGGTACAGCACTACTTCTAGCCCCGAGTCTTCAACGGGCATCATGCTGTAATGAATGATACACGGCCGCACGCTGGTACCATGCTCGTCCATATCGAATCTGGCAGGGGTGGAAATTGAAGCCAGGATCCCTGGGTTTTGCAGGGCGAGGTTTCGGATATCCAAGTTGTATCTCGCGACAACTCGGCGCTCGCAACTCGCAGCTCCAAATAATATATACTGCCGCGTGCGTGGCGGAGTAGGCAACGCAGACGCGTCGGCCACGTAGAGAAACGGGGTTCGGACCCCGCTCGGCCTGGTTCTTTCCTTTTGTTCTCAGCTCAGAGCGTGGAGCGAAAGCTTGCGCTGAGAACCTCCTGGGTTCGATCCCCGTCCCTGCCCATTTCGATCTGTATGAGTTTCGTACCGGCACGCGTTCGTGTTATCACTACTGCGTGATGCACGTTAAAAACCCCAGTTTAGCGGTTGTACTACACTGGCTAAATTTCTCATCTACAGCTAAGCGACCGCGGTCACCCGTTGAGACGTACCAGCATCAAGGCCGTATAAACATACAAAGCAAGAACAAGTTGTTCTTTTTCTTGTGTCAGTCAATGTCTTGGAAAGTTCTATCCTATTCTCGGGTGTCATCTTGTGTTCGGGTTCCGAACTCTATTGAATGTATACCGCGCGTATAAGAGCAGCGGGATCACGCTAATTCGAGACATGATAATAGATGACAAGATCATTTTACCTTTTCTCTTGAAGTTTGTTCGCACAAGTTTACTTAAGTAATTTTCTTTCTATTTTTTTTTAAATTTCACATTCGTTTACATTTTTTCTTTATCGGTGACAGCATAATGGGTTACAGTAGAGTGCGATTTTACTCGATTCCGAGCTGTAATCTAAGCGAGGCGAACGGGTTGCGTCGGAGAACTTGCTTCTCTCTCGCGCACCGAGACCGCAGTTTCTGTCTCTGGCGCCATCCCTGCGTGCTGCTTCCGCGGAGGTCGGCGCGCCCACGCCCGTCACCGAACGAAGCGGGGTCGAGCTCTCACACGCACAACAAGAGACGAAGGTGGGCGTCCGACTCTCACGTCTTTCTGGGCGCCAAGAGCACGCCCCGACCTTTGTGTCGTCGGAGCTGCTTTCTGAGCAGCCGTTGGAACACAGTAAAGGGAACGGTTCTTGCTCCGTTTTCCTTACCTCGTTTTGTGTGCCCATGAAGGAAGAAGAATCGCGTGAAACATCACAGGTTTGTTTTTGCCGCGCCGAATGGTGCTGTGCCTCGTCAAGGAGGCGCCAGGTATTCGTTGTGGAGCTTCTCTCGTAAACGGGTGTACACACAATCGCGAGAGAGCTCGTGGCTTCAAATGCTGCCTCCACACTATGTTTCTTGTGCCTTTTTTTCTTTTTTTTTTTTTTTCTATGGAAAATGTTTTAGTCAGACTTTGAAGCACCCTCGTGAATTTATCCCTCGATCCGTCTGCGCTTTGTTTTTTTGGGGTGAAACGGACTCCGGTACTATAATAAACCATTCCAATATTCACCTTTTTGCGGTGTGCCAGCTTTCTTGACTGGGTTGTAGAAACGACCATAAAGTATATTTACCTAATTCAAACGATAATACAGTTAACCGTAACATAAGGCTATAATTATCGTTATGGTCGGCCGCAAATCAGTTGGCGGTCCTCCACACGTGGCATGTCAGCTCACGTCCAGCAGACCGCGAGCTGGTTCGCCGATTGCAAAGGAACCTCTAAGCGGTAGACACAGTGCTTATACATCATTCAAAAGGCAGCCCGCGGACACTGCCCGAGTTTTGTCCTTCTATGGCAATCTTGTCCCACTGGTTATGCAAGAGCTGTCTGCACACATGTTGAAAGCATGCACATGTGTGAAACTGGACATACTTGAGTCGCACATGTTCTCAAATAATTCAGTCATCATGTCATCATGTCGTGTCAGGGAGTTTGAATTAAACCTGAGGTCCTCTCCGTGTGCCGAAAATCTCGACCCGCTCCACCTGCCCGAGCTCGCTATAGCTACCAGACACACGCCAACGAAGAGGCCATCATCACTCTCGTGGCCAACTTTCGCGAACACAAAGAAGGTCATAGAGGCAGAACGGGACCTCCCTCCTTGTTTACAATCGTTCCCCGCATACCTCAGCCGGGATCAACAAACACACACCCTTTAAGACCCTTCTGTGTGCCACTTCTGAAGCGGAGCTTCGCCTCTCTCTCTCTCTCTCTCTCTTCTCGTTTCTTGTTTACATTTTCCTTTTATTTTCTACTTGGTAGCTCCCGTAAGTTCGTCGTATTACGACATGGCGTGCACTCCACTCTTTGGAATTTTGTTTTGCGTACCGTAATTCGCTGCCGGGACGTCACGCAGCTAAAGTTCCACGAGCGAGGCGTTGGCCGCGGTAAAGGATTTTGCATAATTGGGTCTGGTTCACTTCCAAGGACTCGTATGTCTGAGAACGGGGAAAAGGCCACGGTTTTTGTTGATGTTTTATTTATTATTCTTATTTATTTGTTTTCATTTATGTTTTGCGCGGAAACTTACCTCACCGAAACACTCCCCGCTGCGGTTGGTGGTTTGTTTTACACCAAGGCCTGCATGCGGCCCAGATTGGAACGAGGTCTAAACATTTTTTTTTTCACAGTTTGTTTGACTGCAGCGGTAAAGCACCATAGCGAAATCGTATCCGTATACCTAACTGGAGACTCAAAGACAACGATAGAGCTACTGTCTCAAAATGCTTTTCGATCGTTCAATTGCCTCTCTTCTTTCATTTCCTTTCTAAATGACAGCATTTTTTTTTTTCACATGCGTTTTAGTTTAGTTACAACTCGCCCACCTTTTATCGCACATTTATGGTATACGTCGTCACATATTGAACAGCGCCAGACATTGAACAGTGTGATTTATTCTTACACATTTTCGGATGACGAAGAACTTGGTGCCGGTCGAGCTTTGCTCGGAGTTCTTCGGAACTTGAGTAGAACGTACAACCTAGCGCTCTGACGGAAGAACGACGCGTAACACATGAAGCCAGGGTCAGACTTGTCTCTGGACGAGCGAAGCCGATGGACACGTACCACTCAATCATCCCGCTGGCATTACGTTGTATATGTAGTATACGAAGAGTATATACTGTAAGGGAGGACGAGAATAACCGAGAGTTTTAGAGAAATGTTTTCGCACATTTCATACGGTACGATAGGCTCTCCTCTACGAACTGCGCATGTGCGAGTCTTCTGCGGTAGCACATGCGCAGTTCGTACCGGAGGACCCATCGTACCGTATCGTATGCGCAAAAACGGTTCCCTAAACCTCTGTCCACTGACTTGAGCACGGAGAACCTTGGTTCTATTCGTCTAGACTCAGCAAACATTGAAGTATAGATCCGCCGTAAATAATCTTCTATTATCGCTGACTGCTTAAGAAACTCGAGGCGAGGCGAGACCCGAACATCGAATTATCGCTCTACAGCCAATCAGATTGCTGCATTCGCTGATGAGAAGGCCAAAGAACCAATCAGGGTTCAAGAAGCCCAAAGCAGCCCCCGAAAAAGGCGTCGACTTGTCTATCTTGTGCTGTGCTTCAAAGACAACGCTAACAACGAACTTTGACGCCACAGCCCTGCACGTTGTGCGAAATGGCAGGATAAAAGGGAACAGACACGACATTCTTTAACACTGCTTTCTCCGGAGGGGCAGAAACGATTCGTTTCAAGACTTCCGCCACCAAACTGGAGATACCCACCTGTCTGTAACCCGCCTCCAAAAGGCGTTCCAACGGCAAGGCTATTGCCCTCTCCATCCAATATATACAGGACGTTTTGCACGTGTTCCCTTTGACAGAAGCAACCACACCTCTTTTCACGGTTTTCGAATGGCAGCTGTCGGCGGCCAGTAACAAATTTGCTGCAATTCTTTCCCGCATCTCCAGCAGAGACCACTGCTGGTATACAACCTCGAATGTAAATACTGAATTTCGCCATGGACAAGCTGCCCCTCCGTGAAAGTTAACTCAGGGCATTTATCCAGCCCACACTGCTTGATCGCCTGCACCGAAGTTCCCTCAAAGACACAAATCAAAATATCATCTGCGAACCTTCGGACTATTGCAAGGACGCTACAAAATCACTGCCGTGAGGATCCAAAGGGTTAAAAAAAATTCCGACAAAATTGGTGCGATCGAATGGCCAATACACGCGCCCTCTTTCTTTGAACCAGTTCTCCCTTGTATTCAACAACCGTTGAACTGAAGTAGTACTCCTGGATACTTATGAGCTGTCAACATCGGTTCCCAGACGCGGATTGGAATTTTACCAAGTTATGTTCCCACCAACAATTTTCTCTCATCAGCAGACTCAGTCTGTTCCATGGAATCGTAGAGATCCTTAATATCTAAAAGTGACACTGCAAGGCTCGCCATGATAAGACGTTAACAACTGAATCAACTGCTCAGAGTTTCTTAAAGAGCGGGTGCAACGATTTTAAGATTAAAAGAATTTGCATCTCTTCATTTTTACGTTGTTTATCGTGTCCCGGAGAATAGAAAAAAACATCTCCCTGATTAAAAAATGTCGCGATTCCGCTGCATAATCGCAAAGCAAAAGTCGAGCTTTTTCTCCCACCTGCAGCCGCTAGTGGCAGCCGAAGGAACTGCGGCGAAAAGCTTACGTGACCTCCTTTGGCTCTAAGCTGCAGCATAACGCCCGCTATTGTCAGCAGGGAGAGGGAGAGGAAGCGTCCTCCGAGAGAGCACACGGGAAGCTACACGACACCCCGAATGACGTCACTAGGAGGGGGACCAGGTGTGACCTTGAAGTCTGGGAGTGAGTTATGGGTGCCAGAAATGCCAATATTTATCTTTTTTTTTGCACAACAACTAAGACACGCAGGCGAAATCGGTTTTCTGTTCTTTACTTTAGAAGCGTCAGAGGGCAACATCCACATATTTGTGACCGAAGTCCGGATATTGTTGCACGCCCCCCCCCCCTTTAAAGACAATGGCACCCATCCGAGACATTTCTGCACAAAAACAGACAAGACCTGCCAAGTGCCGTTTTTATTCACAACAAGTCAACAAGTCTTAGAGGACACTCGCGCTTAGGGCTTATTTCTTCTGCTGGTTTCAAAACGATTCTTTCGTACTCTCTTTTTTTTTTCTTAAATTATAATCACCGATTTATAAATTACTTTAATTGAGGTAACATAAAAAGCTGATGACGTCGGTTCGCTCAATGGGGCAGTTAATGCTTTCGCATTAATAATCTTGAGGGAAAAGTTTTCATCCATTGTGGCCGCTTGGGAAGGGCGGTAGATAGACGCGCACCGCGGCGGCCCCAGTTGGCGGTCCCGATGGGCCCGTATCGCTGGCGATGCCTTAGTATGCACAAATAAGCAGCAAAACATCCCATGTAAGGTCTGTACCTTTTCCTTTCCTAGCTTACTTTGTAGAAAAAATACCGGAATCGCGCGTTGTATGAAACTAAATAGGGAGTTTTAGTAGATCGTTTTCAAAGGCCCGCTACTGCTACGAGCGCGCGCTTCAGAGCATGCGTCGAAGTGGCAGCGCGAGCTCCCGCTACGATTAGCGTGGCCTGAAAACACGATCTACTAAAACTCTCTAATAAACTTAATACGCGCGCTAGCAACTTCAGCTCGTCGCGGCAAAACGGATACGCCTGTAGATGGTTGGGCGTGTTGGTTTCTAATTTACGATAAGGAATGTGGGACATTGAAGACCATGCTCGTCGCCGCACTCCTCACTTGGTGGCTGCAATGCGCACTCCGATTACCTGTGCTGAAATGGTCTCTCGTTAACCCTTCTGCTGTGGACTTCGAAAAGAAATATGCTGGAAATCTCCGAATTATGGTCGACGTTACGCTATAAAGCGTCTTTCGGGAGACTTTTCTTCCGCATTCTCTGTGCCAAATGCCAACGGCCTCTGCTAGTTATTCGTGCTTTGTTCGTTCTTCGTAACGGTAGTACTTGAGTCGCGTGCCTAAGGTGTCTTTGGCATCTCACAGTATTTGACACCTCGGTGCTAACTCTACGTTAAATTTCCCAATGAACGCTCACCCATAGTAAGAAAATAAAAGAGGAAAACTATGAGCTATGCGATCTCTAGAGTGAGCGTTAAGCATTTCGGGATTTTTTTAAATTTTTTTGTGATAATTGAAAACATGTTTAGTCTACAAATAGATAGATAGATAGCAACTTGATTTAAAATATAGAGGGGATGAATCAGCCACCTTGTTCCAGGCAGCCGCTGAGGGCCTTGTTGATGTGGGCCGCCAGTTTTCGTTGTTGTTGAAGGCTGACCGAAAAAGCCAGCCACTCTCGGATGTACTGGTTTGGTTGTGCCGGTTTATAGGGGCAGTCCCACTGAAGGAGGTCCTGGTCAGATGGGGTTAGGCAGTGGGAGCAAAGAGGAAGATTGGTATCTAAAGTGCGGCGGAATAAGTGGAGTCGAGTGGTTCTGTGAAGTGTGCATGTTAATTGGGCCTGTCGAATAAGCGTTTTCTCACGACAAGTAAGCTGGGCGTGGGGAGAAGGAAGGCACAGGCAGTAGGTCGGCTAGAGTGGGGAGGGGAGGAGGAGGCTCAGGGGTTGCGTCACAGGCGTCAGCAGGGGCCCGGAGGAGCGTTTCGAGGGCAGCTATGGAGCATGTTCATTTCCAGCGACGCCAACACGACCAGGTATCCAGTGTACGTGAATAGGTCCTTTGACATTCTTGAGGAGGAGAGGTGAAGAGGGAATGCGAGGCCCCGAGCGAGGTGAGAGCATGCCGACTTTGAGTCCGTGTAGATGTGTGTGGTGCAGCTGAGGGAAGAGTTGTGAGCGGCATCAAGTGCGACGGTGAGAAGTTTTGCTTCGACCGGGGGCGCAGGGCTGCGTAATGGAATGGTCAGTGGCGTGTGAAGTGGTGAAAGCGAGTGTACCAAGGTCATCTTGAAAGGCTGCATCGGTGAAAACGTGACAGTCGGCGCTTTCTCGAGCAATCTTCTTGGTATAGACGGCGGGTAGGATTCCGCTCCCTGTCCATGTGGCGGGGAATCGGGGTTACGGTGACATGTTGGAGAATCCCGTTGTCGAAGGGAGTAGGTTGAGGCCGCTGTGAATAGGGTGTGTACCCTAGCTCGTGCAAGATGAAACGACCCGTTTGAGTTAGTGAGGGGCGGTGACTTTGATGGACGCGATGAATGTCAATGATGTCGGACACTATGGGTAGAACGCCTAGTTCGACCAGTCGGCTGGTGTTAGTGGTGATCGGGAGACCCAGGACGATCTTAGTCGCCTTACGAAGAATGGTGTTTTTGCCTACCGAAGTACGTGTGAGGGAAACGTATGGGGCTTGATAGCGAATGCGGGAGATGATGAGGGCATCGCGAATTTTGAGCAGGTCTCGTTCTTTCAGGTCCCTAGTGAGTGTAGCTTCGCGGTGCATCATGTTAAGTGCAGACTGGCGGAGAATGTGCTGTACGGCAATGGTACCTCATCCATCGAATTGTATATGAAGGCCCAGGACTTTGAGGGTCTTTTGTGGGCGAATGGTATGGGTGTGATGCTGAAGGGTGACTTGAGGAGGGTGCCAATTGGCGGGGTGGATGAGGAGCAGGGAGGGTTTCTCGACCGAGCAAGCAAGACCAATAGTGTGGACTGCTTGATCGACAGCTTCGAGGGTGGCCTGAATAGTCTTGGATGTGTCCGGTACTGCCTTGATTGATCCAGATAGTGACATAATCAACATAAAGAGACTATTGGGTGTCCGGGAGGGGTTGGAGGGCCCGGTGGATACTGCCAAAGTCCCTGACGTACTTACAGATCTTCAGGCGAACCCTGAGATCATAGCGTCATGGTCCACGTGGTCGAAAGCCTTCGTGAGGTTTATAGCTGATAGCTCTTAATCGGGCTGTGTTAGCTGAGACTGCAAAACATCTTGGTGGATGCGAAGCAGTGTGCCTTGGGTGGAGAGATGTAGGCGGTAACCAGTCATAGTGTGAAGAAGTGCTTGGGTATCTTCAAGATATTGTTGGAGTCGATGGAGAGTCGTGCGTTCTATAACTTTACCGACGTGGGAGATTAGCGTGATGGGCCGAAGATTAGGGAGTTTTACCGGCTTGCCGGGCTTTCGAATGAAGATCATGTGGCCTTTCTTCCAGAGATCACAGAGAGGTAGTTGGCCTGTCCAGATAAGTTTGATGGCGTGTAGGAGATGGTCTTGGTCAGCATCTGAAAGATTTCAAAGGAGAGCTGTGGTGACCGAGTCGGGTCCCGGGGCTTTGGAACCTTTGCACTGACAGAGCGCTGCTCGGAGCTCAGCGTGGGTGAACCCCTCGTCATCTTCCGGATGAGGAGAACTTTAACAGTCATAATAGCGGGGTTGGTATGCAGAGGCGACATAGAGTCGCTTGGCGGAGGTCAGCAGAGTATCCTGGTCCGTGCGTTTATTGATGAGGCGGTTGATCTTGTGTGTGGTCATGGTCTTGGTAGAATCCGCAGTCATGATGGCTCGGAGGGTACGCCACGCCTTGGCAGATTCCGCGTGCTCTGAAGTTCATCATAGTTGTCATCCCAATGTTCCCTGCTGAGTTGGCCCGAGTATTGTTTGGATGTGCTCATTCAGGCGATCGATGCGAGGACGGAATTTGCGGTTCGTTTTGCGACGAGTCTACCGTTTCAGGAGAGAGGCGCGCTGCCTCCCAGCTATGCACAAGGTGTGTGTCGATCTGAGGATTAACCTCGTTGGTGGCAAGTATCATGGCGTGTGATCAAGTGTTTGTGTAAGTTGTCGAGTCCTGGTAGGTATGTCTGGGAAGGAAAGGTCATTGCGGTCCTGTCGGTGCCAATCGGTGATGCGAATAGGTTTCCTTCAGATGAGTTTTGAGGTTACGAAAACCGCGAAATGTAGGATGGCGTGGTCACTGCCCACATATTCGTGCGTGCGCACAAATAAAACTAACGTTTTATTTCAATTTGTGCTGCTCCTAATCTTATAGTATGATGAGTTGCAAGCCCGTCACACTTTCGTACACGCGCATGCGCCACATGCTTGCACTCATATCTGGCATTAGCCGGAACGGCACGCTTTAATGCTTTAAACCAAAGGTCTCCAACCCCCAGCCCGCGGGCCAGGTCCGGCCCTGCCTAAGCCTTAATTCTTACCGGCCCGCAGATGGACGCGGTCATTGCAGTAATGCGCGTCCCCGGCCCACTTCTGCCGACACCAGAATAAGCGCGCCTAAGAAGAAACGGTGTTGAGAGGCGCAACAAAAGCCCAAATGAAGACATCAAAAAGAACGAGCGAAAAACTGCGTTAAAAAGGGGGGGGGGGGGGTTCCGCCATAATATTTATTGTTCACCGTGCACCAACATTACTATTCATAGTCCCCTGTTTTACGTATGTGTAACTGTATTAAAACGTTTGTTGCGTTCTCTCGTAAATCGGACCTAGAGTCTTGTGTCATAACTATTGCATTCTGATCATCAGCTCTACCGCTCTCGCTATAGTCTTTTGCCCCGTTTGAATATGCCAAAGTTCCTATATACTTTGATTTATGCCAAGTGAGTTTTCTAGGTCACGATTATTTTGCGATGTCATATTTAGCGACATATTGAATTTCTAAATAAAGTATCTGTTTTCATCCATCTTACTTTTTCTTTTTACTCTAGTATACGTTCTTGTATTTAGATGCCTATTCATATTTTTATATTTAGCATTTCCTCATTTATATTTACTTGTTTATTTTCCTTGCTTTCGCTATTGCGATATATCCCCAATCCGGCCCCTTGGCCGAAACATTAGCAGGCCCCTGCTTGAAACTATCTCCTCATTTGCATAAGATAGCCCAACGGACGAACGAAATGGCATCCCAAGAACGTGACAGCGAGAGCCATAATAATCCAAAACTGTTCAAGTTGTTGATGTTAACTGTCTGGTAACCTTGAAATGCGGAGAGAGAGGATGACGTTGGGTCTGCAATAATATGGAATCAGCTCGCCACATCTTCGTGGGGCAAATCGGAGAGGAGTGCTTGCTCTTGCGGGCTGCAATGAAAACCAGTTGGCTGCCAGAACGAAAATACCAGACAACTCTAAAATCCTGAGATGCCGTAAAGGAAGCGAGAATAGACCAACGAGAAGTAAAAGAAAGAAGAAGAGAAAAATCGGGTTCCGGTAGGGATGAGCCTATGCATACTAAGCTCGACAGTAATCCCGGACTTTTTTCAGGAGCAAAAACACGGTTGCTGCAAAAGACCTCCTGGCGTTCGCTCGCTTACGCGCGCTGTACCTCCAGTTCCGAGATCTCTAGTCGGATACAAGTTGAGAATGCGCCAAATAAACACCACGTCGTACCAGCCACGGCATCGAATCGCTCTGCGGAGCAACCGAGAAAGGCGGTAGCCATGGCGAGTTATGGGACGTCAGCGCACTATTTGCGCATCGCGGAGGAACATGTGGATGGCGGCAGTGAGGGTGTAGGGGAGCTCCTGGAGTGTTCTTTAACTTGTTCCTGACTACAGCAGTGTCTAATGCAGTGCCGGTGTCTGACAAAATGAAGGAATGTTGTAGAGGTATTTGTCGATCTAAGGTATACGTCAGTCTTTGAATATGGCGAGCTTGCATTTACCTTGCAGTAGTACAGTTTGGGTCATTGCGGAGACGGGTAGTTTTTTGTGCTGTCATGATGTTCTGTTTCCACGAAGTTAATTATTTCCATTGTTTGTTCTCCCGGGAAGAGCCAAACAAAGTTAAGAAGTACAAATATGTAATTAAAAATTTCTTCAAACGACTCAAACAGCAGACGAAGCTGTATTCGGTGGCGTTTGCTGTCGTTTATGTTACCTTTCAGATGCTTCAAGAGTCATAATACAAACTCGTTATGTCACTTGACGAACTGATACTGCATATTTGTATCGCCTGCCTTGTGAAACAAATAGTAAAGGACATGAGCTACTTTGCCATAGAGAAGTAGAAGAACCGGTGGCATAGAACATCACGCGATCATCAAGGACTATACAAAAAACTGTTGATGGGCGGAGTTCTAACGCAAATCTTGACCTCAACCTCATTAGTTGCACTGATTAAGATTAGAGTGCTCGGTTGCACTCAGCAAAAAGCCAAGTCCAAATTCTGCTTCTTTGCGTGCCTAATCCTTTTGCTTTTTTTTTTTAGGAGGCGCGAAATTACTTTTTTTATTTGACCGCTGATGGGAACTCGGTACCAGCACGCTCACGTCTTCTATTTCTTCCAATTTCTGTTCCTTTTTTCGGCACACTACTACCATCACTTTGACCTTCGGCATTCTTGTCCCACGTCAAGACGCATTTTACTGATCGCCTCTTTCACACAGCGTCTCCCCCGACTAAGTTTGTAATTCGCCGCTGGCGCAAAGCTTCGTTTACTTCTCTTTGAAAACGTCTTCAATCGTAAGAAACATTATCACGTCGGATGTTATATGAAGAGGTAACATAACCTGCGTGAAACATCTAATTAAACTTTGAATTATATTCTCTTCCGCCACATTATATTACAGCCTCCATAGAAATATAGTGTTGCTGGGGTTTCTAAAAAAAAAATATGTAACCCACCCTCTGCAATAAGGCCTCACGGCGATGCAGGTTTTTTCTGTAAATAAAACTCCGAAAGCGAAAATCAAAGGCCAGAAGAAAAAAAAACACAAACACACACATGTACGTGTACGCACACGCACACATCACGCACACACACGCACGCACACGCACAAACACGCCAGGAGAGCAAGGTCAGAGCAGACTCTTTGAGTTAAGATATGTTATCTAGCGATAAACCACACACGCAGACACAAAGACTACGGACGTCATGATCCGCTGCACTTCTGACACTGCTTGAGGGGCCCCACGTGCTGTCTCGTAACATCGGCTGGGCCCTGACCTGGTCAAACCTGATTTGACGCCGCTATCGACGCCAGACTTCCAAGGGGAATCTTCGTAAACACCGGTAAGAGGCGTCGTGCGCGAATGGATCCCCGAAAGAGGGAGCGAGGGAAGCCAACATCTCAGGAGGAGGACTTTCCTGGAAGTCGCGAATCTCATTTTTGCTGTACCCGGGATGCCTCCGATAACCTGGCTCAAACCACTCTTTGGCAACTAAGGAAGAAGTGTGCGAGTCTGTATGCAAATGAGGAACGACGACGACGTAGTTTGTGTGATAAGCATTCTTGGAAGAGCGTGGCCGTGTAGCGCCGATCGCTCTTGATAACAAACAATAAAGCAACAATAAACAAAAGGAAAAAGAAATTTCAGCCTTTTTACTCTGGTGAAGAAGGAAATGCAGCGGAGCTGTAGCTTCTGTTCTCGGCAGTGGATTTTCAGGCGAGCCATCTGCTCTTCTTTCGCAAGGGAACCTGAAGCGCTCGACGCACTGGAACTTGAGGCGATAGCGGCCTCGCGGCGGTTGCGGAACCATTCGAGCTGTTGCGCACATCGCCGCTCGTTCCGCTCCCGCTCTTCTTCCTCCGAAAAAAATTTCCGCCATCCTATAAGCGACGACGCCAACCAGTTGTCTGGTTGCCGCCGTCGCCTCATAGATGGTGGTAGCTAGTCCAGAGTTCGGTGCCATTATTTCTTTGCTGGTGGACACGATCCTGGGGAAACAACCCTTAACAGCTCTGCTTTAAAAAAGGTGTCTTCTATTTTTTATAAAGCTAAGAGGAGCAAAATAAGACGTGGAACACTTGCTACGATTCCCGCTAAATTCAGCGGGGAAAACTAATGAGTTGTCTTGTATGTTTGTTTAGACAGGGAAACGTTACTTAAACAACTCAGTTGGGAAACTTCCATAGAGCCTGCTTTGGAAAAGTTGCTCCGATCCGTACTCGAGAACCGAACTAAAGGTGATCGCAACGTCACCATTTCTCCCCAGCGGCCACTCCGGGAATTGCACGGCTGCCCGTATTGGTAAAGGTCGAGTCGCGCAAAAGCCGGTGGCGCCATCTAACAGTGTCATTTCGTAGTAGCTATATAAGTTAGCTTTCATGTTTTGATTCGTCGCTAAAGCGCGGCGCTGTTATCGTATCCAGTTTGGTCGCGGTGGACGCGGGTGGTCCGGATGAGTTTCCCAACTGAGTGTTTTAGTAACGTTGGACAGGGGGAAGTGAGTGAATCCGGTGTCGCTGCAGTAAACGAGAAATTTAGCCAGCGCAATACGATACGCTACCAGGGACGTGTTTTCTACAGCTGTGTCCTCTTACCTGAAATGATACACCATTATCATTTCTCCGCTAAATTAGGCGGGAAGCCTATCCGAAACCTGAACCGATGTAATAAACCGCTTCAGTTTCCCCCGCTAATTTTAATGGAAAAAGCCTGAATCGGTTAGTATACGCACCGATTAATATCTCCGCTAAATTTTGCTGGAGAAATTACGCGTTGCACTTTTGAGTTAGACTTCCTTTATACTTCTCTCTATATATAGTATATTAATCGCTAGCTCTAACGCCTGCGAGATAAGCGTCAGAACCGGCCGCCCAATCTGAGAGAGAGAGAGAGAGGGAGAAAGTACGGAGGCAGGCAAGGCACTCAGCGCTGGGCGATGGCGGTTTCGAGGAAAGCCCCTGCATGCACCCTATACACCTTTTCCACAAAAGCGCCGCCATCTTGAATACGGTCCCTTCTGGTATGCGTTAAAATATCGTTTTGATCTCTCCACGCCACTGAAAGGTGTTCGCGAAAAATGCGGGATTGGGACGCTATCTTGTTTTGCCTCACCTTTATTTCACACAATCTTGTTTTGCCTCTGCTATATTTTCTCGCATATTCCAGGTTGAAATGTGCTTCATATGTTTTCGTCCCGCATACCAGATCTGGAACCCACGTGACATGAGGACGAAAGGAAACGAACAACGTCTATAGCCCTGCCTTGATGCAGCCCATGATCGTGACCATGGTGTCGCGTGTCATCGCGATCATGCTACCAGACATGGCCTCTTTTACGGCTGCCAAGCGGGGTGTATTTTCCCTCCCTGACCCGCTGGTTCTCTTCTTTTTTTTAATTATTAGTAACGACAAGGCGACGTTCGAGCAATCGGTTCGCCCGCATCATGAATGGCACAATCTCGGCAGAAAAGCTTCGTATACCAACTTGGGGTTTCTGGACGGCGCTTCGTGTCAGATGAGGAACATCTTTGCGATTGACTGTAGTAGGTTACAGGTTGAGAAAGAAGCGGCAAATGCCCCTCAAAGGGAATCGCATATCCCTCCGCCACCTCCGCATCCAATAGCGTCCCATCGTTTACATGACGACGCGACCAACGCGCGAGGAGAGTCTTGCCTTTCTGTACATATTTGCTTTACCTTTCGACTTTGACTTAGCGTTGTGGAAGCCAAGAGAGGGTAGATTAGAGTTTTCCCCCTCCGATGGAAACAAAGACCACTTTCGGGATTTAGGTCTCCGATGGATAAAAGGGCTGCTTTCAGGGGCTCTGTTCCCTCTCCGATGAATACAAAGGTCGCTTTCTTATAAAGTGGGGGTCGAAAACAAGTTGGCACCACTCTGTGGCCATTATCTATCCATTGAAGCGGAACAAGGAGCGTTTCGAGTGAACTCTTCTTTCGATTGCGAGGGATTTGAAACCGGCGCATCACGCTTGTGGGAGGAGCTTCTCCTACCTTCTTAACTTGTAACTAGGGTTCCGCGTTTTCGGTTTCTATTTTTTCAAAATTCGGCGTACTTTTTTCGGTGTTTATTTTAAAATCCAATTTTCGGTTTTTTTTTGGTGTATATTTCTGCCCACAAATGTTTACCCTCTTTTTCGGTGAATATGAAATAAACACGAACGGACTCCGGATCAGATGATCCTTGTAGCTCTGATATTTGTGATCGCTGTCAGAATAACGGCACATATACATTGAAAAAGAAATGGACACTTTTGACAAATGTGTGCCACTGTAAAAGAAACAATAAAAAAACATTGAGGTACAGACAAGTCAGATATGAAGCCCATGCCCAAAACACATCGAACTTCACCTTCTGTATATCAGGATTACGTGATCTTATTATAGTAAACACACATGTACTTCCCAGGTTCTCGTTGATCCGCACTCTGAGCTTCAAGAATAACACTGGACACTGGCAGGCTGTGGAGGTGAAGCGCTGCCTGAGCTAAAATCGGCCAATCAACCAAATCTGACCACCAAAAGAGACGCGTTGCGACGTTTTGAAGCACAACACATGTGATCACTAAACTTGGCTGCAGAGCTTGCATCAAGTCAGTCCTCCTTACAACGAGTTTGAAAACACGCTCGTACATGGCGAAGTCATGGGGCATTTCGGACTTCACGTTCCGATCGATGAGGCGCACATTAAACCAAACCGTCGTGATGGCATCCGTGTATCCCATACATTCGGACACGTTTCGATAGACACTGTCGTTCCCCTTTTTCGCCACGGCTCTGCGGTACGACTGGAAGGTCAAATTGGCCTTTTTCGGTTAACATCGAATTTTAGCAAATAGATTCAACGTACTTTTTGTCAGTTTTTATCGGTTTAAGCCGAAAACGCCGAACCTACAAACTGACCTTTTTCGGTTAAAACCGAATTTCCGAAAATGGATTCGGCGTACTTTTATCGGTTTTTATCGGTTTAAACCGAAAACTCCAAACCCTACTTGTAACCTACTATATATAAGACAAGTAAAGCAGGCGAAATTACTTACGCGGCAGTTCTAGTCTTCGTCTGTGTAGCCAGTCAAATAGTTGCAGGACCGGCTATGCAGTGCTGACAGCTTTCGCACGATATCCCCCAATGATTTCACGTTCAGTCACCGCAAATAATTAGCAAACTACGTTTTGTTTTTCTTTTTTGCCGTCCGACGGCGCTTTTGCGAGGCGTTTAAGTGCTGAGTGACGGCACTCCACGCCGCGTGTTCAAGTGCCGCTCGAGGACGTTAAAACACGAGTCACGCTTATTTTGACCTGTGTCCCATCGGCTGCTCGCCACCAATTCGTTGTATCGTCAAACGCGAGCGAGATGAACGCCACGGCTCTACGGCACTACTGCTGCCGCAATAAGACGCCGAACGCCTCAAACATGGCGCCGAGGCACGGATGGCAGACGACAATGTTGGCGTCACGCCGCTGCGATCGCGCCACTATTTGCAGTGCGCATGCGCAGGCGCTCCACGCGGTTCCTGCGCAGGCGCAGTGCCCACCCCTCGCGTGAGTTTGTTTGTCAACAGCGCGTTACCTTTCACTTCAACATAGGGAGGGGCAGATAAGTAACATTCCGCGAGGAGACGGACTTTTTTTTTTTTTTTACTACTATATTGGGGGGTTGAGTACGAGGATGGACGGCATTGCCTGAACTCACAGGTTTTCTCTAACGTGTGTAGCAAAAATAATAATAATTATAATAAGAATAATTGGCAACGACTTTTTCCTTCAATGTTTTCTAATGCATGAAATACATTATAGGGAATACTCGGCCTTCACAGTCTATGGAAAACAAGAGTAGGCGTCAATCACGCTGATCAAACAGTCCGCTCGGCGCTTGAATATTTTATTGAAAGTGTTTCCGGCATACGTGAAGTGTATTTGTGAGAGAATTGGTGATGAAATTGGCGTGTCACGTGACGTATATTTTCCCGCTAAATTTAGCGGGGAAACTGGATTCGTGTCTGGGTCACAAGACGTGAATTTTTCCGCAAAATATAGCGGGTAACTCAATAGGTGCACAGGCCACGTGACGTCAATTTTCCGCTAAATTTAGCGGGGAAACTGAATCGATGTTTTAGCCACGAGAGGTTACTTTTCCCGATAAATTTAGCGGGGAAGCTGTGTTGACGGATAGAGCACTGTCACGTGACGCCCCTTTCCCGCTAAATTTGGCGGGAAATGCACGGACGGAAGGACGGGCGGACAACATTTTGGGATTGGGAGGGGGTGGGGGGGGGTAGAGTTAAAAAGCATTTCATGCTTTAAAAACGGAATTGACTAGTGTTGCCGACCTCGTGCGGCTCACGCGGCCACCTTCTCGCCAACATTTTTATTGTTTCTGTTTTTCTGTCGCAGTGGCACAGACCTGCTTTCGATCTCAGGCGCTCGTCCCGTCGCCTGGCCGCGTTCCTGGTTGCGTCACGGCCGATTGTGCGATTGTCGGTGGGGTCCCGTGCGACCTTTGAGCTGGGAACGGCATCGCGCCGAAGGATGAGAAAGAAGCGGCTCTTGGAGGCCGCCTCGGGAGGATCCCAGCGAAGGTACTACACGCGCATGCAGCGCTTCTGTCGTCCTTCGCGGGTCTAGGTATCTACGCGCGAACAGAAATACAGACGCCTGGAACGACCTCTGCTCGGATAAATGTGTGGAATGCGCGCTCGTGGTTGAGTGACGGAGGTCGACAACGACGAGCCTGCGCGTGCGTTGTCTTTATTTCGGTGTAGTATTGGCCAGGTGCGCGGCCAAAAAGCGTGGCAGTGGTCGCGACTTTCCGCAACCGGCTAAACGCTCCCTGACTTCTTTAGTGGGATTCAATCGGCTTTCGTAGACGGAAATAAGAGTAGTGCCAGGCTTATGCAGCGTTGACGGTGTTTGGTTTAGGAATGCGATGGCTCCATGTTTCCATCGTGCTTTTTCCATGGAACTTGTCGTTCGCAACTTATAGAAAAGTAGCCAGAATCACGACTCGTGACGTCACGGCGACGCAAATTCCAATACTGACTTCACGGGCGGAGTCATAAGAAGGCGCCGCTGAAACAACTCCGTAGTTTTCGGGTAAGACCCAATAATTCCCGATATATATACCCGGAACATGTTTCTTGAAAATCGGTTTAAACCCAAATTTTCCCCCTAATTCGGAAGTTGAATTCAACCATTTTCCAAAATACTCTACTCTCCCCCCCCCCCCCCCAAAAAAAAAAAAAGAATATACGTATATCTATATATATGTATATAGGAAGCAAAGAGTTGGTAGGAGTACGTGCGCTGGCGCTATACCTCGGAAATTAACCTATAGATCTTGTTGGCTTCGGTAAACTGCAGTGACATAGATCAAGTACCAAAATGTCGCTTTCGCGTCTTTTGTCTGTTTTTAGATGCGGATGCAATCTCTTGCTCGGGTCTATGTCCCGCGGCGTCGGCGTCCGCACTCACACTACGCATGCGCAACTGCTCCTCCTTCCCTCTCTCCAACAGCTGCGCACGTTGCACTCTCTCCCGCTCTCTCTCTCTCTACCAGCTGCGTGCACTGCGCGTGCGTTCTCTTCTCCTCACACCGCGCGCGCACGCGCAACTCTCCTCCTCTAGTCTCCTCTCCTTCAAGTGTGAAAAAAAAATAAACGGCGAGCGGCGAGCGTTCCAAGTTTCTCTGCCGCGAGCCGCGACGAAGGCTCGCGTAGGGGGTACCGCTAGGGCAGTCGGTGGCGCCATCTCTCGACGTCAGCACGCAACTGACTCTTTCCTCGGAACCAACACGATGCTCCGCATCACCCCATGGTTCCCCTCGGGAAGATGGTGTAATTTTTTTATTTTCTATTTCAAATTCTACCAGCGAAAAAAAAAGGACGGAAAGAGAAGCATGAGAAATCTCTCTAAAACAATGTTTCGAAAGAAACGGCAGATGTTTTGCTCCTGTCGAAATGGATTGATATTGGTGTGCTTAAAAAATGTAAGCGTAAGCTGTGACGTGAAGAGCACGTTCTCTCAATTCAGATGTGTCCAAAAACAAGTTAGAACTAGGATGGATACAGGGATGCTGCGCAAGCAGAAAATTATGTAACAAAAAATATTATGAACAAAATTAAAAAAAAATGCCCAGGTGAGTTTATGCTATATTTTCCATGCTATATTGTGTACGTCAACGACTTGATTCTGAAAGAAAAAATCATTCCATATATTAAAAAACGTCGATGCTCTTGCCCGATTGATATACTATATATATCTAAATGATAACCTGATATACTATATATATATATATATATACTTTTAAACCCAATTTCCCCGAATGACCAACTTTGATAAAAGCGCCAAATTTTTGTCCCCGAACTTTTGAGAAATGACAAAAAACCCGAAAACGATAGGACCTTACTTGTACATGGCTCAACATGAGTACTATGACGTCACGCCTTAGGCGTCATGTAACGGTACTCATGTTGCCGTGGCGGGCGCTGCTAGAAATGCCGCGTCCTCCGGTTCAGCTTGGGAACGTAAAAATGCAAAGCTAAGTCGTTGTTCTCTGGCATCTTAGCTGACGAAGAAATTTGTTTGCGTCGTGTCTGATCTATAAAAGTTTCGATGTTTTTTATTTATGTTAAATATTTCCGGGTTTGAAATCTAAGTCGCATTTCTTGCCGTCAAAGGGCTCGCGAACGGTAGTATGTTTTTAACTAAAGTGGCGATGCAGACGAGTTGTGTCATGACTTTATAATATAAAAACAGCGCACAAAAAAAGACGGACTGGTGAAAGAGGAAAAGAGGACGAGCGTTGTCTCTCGACTAAACGTTTATTGAGAAGACAAAAACAGTTCAAACAAAAAATGCCGCAGATATGGACAATCAACAGGTGACGCAGACGGTCGCCACGTGTCACTGCAAATCTCGCGTGTGAAAAAGAAATTTAGCTCGTGCAGCTTGACTTGAGCTCAAGAAGTTTCGAAGCGTTCAACTCCGCGCCCCACCGCCCAAGTCAAAGGAGATGCTGCTAATGGAAAAGTGCAATGTTGTCAAAAATCCACTGACACCGGATGATTCGCTGTCAACCCTATAAAGCTTGCGAAGTATGCATGACTATTAAAAAAAAACCGCTGCTTCTGGACCCCTCTATAAAAATAATATTAAAAAATAATAAAAAAACGAATGCATCAATTAGCACAGTTACTTCATATAATGAAAAAAAATGAATGCATCAGTTACTAATGAATACATTCATTCACCGACACTTTTTGTTAATATCCCAGACTGTCGGGGTCTTTCGAGTTGCAACACGGCTGGGAATGTCGCGCGCGTCCGCACATATTTACTAACAACACTCCGAAGCAAAAGGATACCCGCACGAATGACACAAAAAGGTAAACAATCAGCCGCGATCAATCTGAGCCCGAGTGTTTGCGGCTGCCGCTTTCGAGGTACTACATGGGCAAGGCTCGAGACAGCCGCGTTTGTCCGAGACGAGCAATTTCGTGCCTTTCGTTTTCCGTGTTTCCCGAGACGCGGCCAGCGATATACAGGCGTCCTCGAGATGCGCACGGCAGGCTCGACGTGGGCGTGACGGTGCACCGTCTGGGCTCCTCCGCGCGTACTTCCCTGCTGTCCCACTTGCGGGGGAGCAACAAGAGCGATATGGTGCTCGCGCGCGTATACACTCGTTCACCGCCCACTCTAAGCGATGAGCGTCGATTAAAGATGGCTGCCCCCTTCGGAGGCGTCTGCCGAGGGCAATTCGCGATAGCCGCGCCGCCGCCAAATTTATCGGGGTACAACGGGAAAAAAAACAAGGCCTCCGAAGCCCCCATATATATGTCTGTCTTCTTTTCTGTATACGGATTGTGTTTGGGACGAAGGGCGGGGGCAGCGAACGAGCCAACTTTTAGAAAATCAAAAGATAAACAAAGAAACTGTATGTTCTCAACGTCTCAGCGACGCCGCCCTGAAGTTAACCGAATTCATCGGCAATAGAGAGTTCCGATAACTTCGTTAACGGTACCCGATAACGATACGATGCATCCGCGAAGGCGTCGGAGGAATATCGGCTGTCCTTATCGGAGGTGTCGCAACGATCTACTAGAACTCTCTAATAATAATGGGCCATTTTCCAGTAAAAAAAAAACGTCCGCATCAGAGGTTTTTTTTTTTTTTGAGCTACAAAATGAAGGGCAGTTTAACTTAATTCCGCCCGTCAGAAAACATTGGCATCGTGCTCTTGTTCTTTCTCCACCTACCCAAAGATAGGTGCAGAATATGTTTGCCGACCGGAACTTTGCCATGCAAAAATGGCGACAGCGGGAAGCAAGGCCAAGAGAGGGCGTTTACAAAAACGCAACAATTTACTGTAAAAAAAAATATATATATATATATATATATATATATATATATATATATATATATATATATATATATATATATATATATATATATATATATATATATATATATATATATATATATATATGTATTTTTTTAAACTTTTACACTGCCTTAATTTTTCTTTTTTCTTTTTTTTTTGCGTTTACAATTTGCGCGTTGGACAAAGGGTGAGGGCCGCGAACAAATACAGTTTTTGACGAGAAGACGATGCTTCCAGCGGCGAATGTTCGAAGCGTTTTTTGCTTGTTTATTGTTTTCTACGTCACCTACCGGAGGTCAGCGCCAGTCACGGATTGGACACGAGTGGGACGTCAGCGTTCGGCTGGGACTCGGCTCCAATAAGTGAGGACACGAGTGCCAGCCGAATGCTGACGCGGCATTCGTGTGCAATGAGTGCCTGGCGCTGGGCTCCGATAGGTGACGTGGAGGCTTCAGCAGGGCGTCCTTTGTTACCGAGGAGGTGCTGAGCCTTCCCAGATTCGGTTTCCTGGATCGCGCGATGAGAACAAATGTTTTAAGGATGACGTTTCACTTTGCGACCCATATAGGAAGCGGAACAAAGGTGCCCGCCAATGTGCCTGCTCCCCGGCTTCCATTAAAAAAAGATGCTAAAATGAGCATTTTGGTGGCAGACTGCGCGGGCACGCAAAGACTTCTTCCGCTTAATGTTTAGTGCGTTGGATAGACGCTGGCTGTTAAAGGGACCTGGAAATGATTTTTCAACTTCTACCTCCTTAGGTTTAACCCTCAACTCAAAAGCGAAATGAGAAATCACGTGGTCGGGACGTGCACGGGCACCGATTCGACGACTCCAAGCTTCCGCCGTGCTTTTTAAGCACACCATGGAACTTGTCATTCTCAAGTGATGATAAGTGCCGTCACGGTACTCATTGGCCACGAACGCGAATCCAAATGTTCGTCGACGGATGGATCGTTGACGAGCGCATACGTCCGGATGACGGAGTGCTCGTGCCCACTGCGCGAGCTGAGGTAGGCTGACGTGCTTGGACACCGCGGATTGCATCACTGGAAAAAGACAGAGATTTTGAAAGAAAGGAGGTACCAAATAGTCCGCTATATTTTCAACTTTTTTTTTTACTGAAAAGTAGGCTTTTGGTTTTGTTTTCTCGCGCACTACTCATTTTTTGTATTTCTTTCTTTTTTGCTTACTGGACGATATGCGATTAGTAAAGTCTCAGTTTATCTCAGCCCAAAACTCATTTCATGGTTCCTTTCATTAAAAACACTGGTTAGGTGGCGCAAGCCACCGCCATATTCAGGGGTTTCAGGCCGTATATTCATCCATCCATCCATCCATCCATTTCAACCCCTGGATGTCCAAGTAAGTTTGCAGCCAGGTGGTACAGTCTCGGACAACTCTGAAATAGCCCAGGCGGGTGTTGTGGCTCCGAGGCCTCCAGCGCTATTTGACGGAAGACAAGCAGGTTATCATCGAGGCTGCCGTGGGAGTGACGGGTGGCATTACCGAAAGGGTATCTCGCTCACACTCACTGCAGGGTGTTTTCCGCGTACCGCAGCTGAGTGTGACTTCTCGGCGAGTGCTGACTGCGATCTTCCGCAAGTGCGTTTGCAACGTGCATTTCCACATCATCATGATTGCCGGACGTAGCAGGCTACATAATATATAAGTGGATCTTTGTTCTCAGTACTGCCTGAGTCAGCAGGGACATCAGAAGAAGGGTGCACAGTGATCACCCCTCACTAGGCCTCGATGACCAGCTCGGCTGTCTTCCGCTAACTGGCAACTGCGGCCTGCGGGCACCTGCGCTCGCCAAAAAGGGTTTGTTATATCGTCCGTGACATGCGCAATAATTAAAAGCGAAGAAAAGCGTAGAGCTTCGCACAGCCAGGAGCTTGTGCGCAAGGAGCCTAGCCCTTATTGTGCTGCTGCTGAATTTGTATGGATATTAGTTCTGTGAACTGCGTGCATAACAAGCGTATTGATGTCCGCAGCCAGCTGATGGGGAAGTGGGGACCGGTTTTTGCCTTCAGCAGCGAGGCCGTCGGCACTCAGTTTTGTTTTTTTTTTTGGGGGGGGGGGCCGGAACTATTTGTCTGTAGCGATGCACCATTCTCCCATTCTTTCTTGTCCATCGGTAATGATCACACCCATGTCAAACTGCCCTCCCAGAAAGGGGGAGGGGGGCTGTCTCCTTTCCGTCGCCCCCCCTCCCCTTAGATCCGCCACGTGCTGCGTGTGAATTTGTGTTTGTAGCATGACTTACTTCAAGCTTGTAGTTAGTCATGCTACAAACACAAATTCACAGCAGCAAACGTGGCGGATCTAAGGGGAGGGGGGGCGACGGAAAGGAGACAGCCCCCCTCCCCCTTTCTGGGAGGGCAGTTTGACATGGGTGTGATCATTACCGATGGACAAGAAAGAATGGGAGAATGGTGCATCGCTACAGAGAAATAGTTCCGGCCCCCCCCCCCAAAAAAAAAAACAATTCTGAGTGCCGCCGGCCTCGCTGCTAGGCAAAAACCGGTCCCCACTTCCCCATCAGCTGGCTGCGGACATCAATACGCTTGTTATGCACGCAGTTCACAGAACTAATATCCATACAAATTCAGCAGCAGCACAATAAGGGCGGCTCGGTGCGCACAAGCTCCTGGCTGTGCGAAGCTCTACGCTTTTCTTCGCTTTTAATTATTGCGCAGTCGCGGACGATATAACAAACCCTTTTTGGCGAGCGCAGGTGCCTGCAAGGCCGCATGTGCCAGTTAGCGGAAGACAGCCGAGCTGGTCATCGAGGCCTAGTGAGGGGTGATCACTGTGCACCCTTCTTCTGAGTGCCCTGCTGACTCAGGCAGTACTGAGAACAAAGATCCACTTATATATTATGTAGGCTGCTACGTCCGGCAATCTTGATGATGTGGAAATGCACGTTGCAAACGCACTTGCGGAAGATGGCAGTCAGCACTCGCCGAGAAGTCACACTCAGCTGCGGTACGCGGAAAACACCCTGCAATAGGGTGTGAGCGAGATACCCTTTCGGTAATGCCACCCGTCACTCCCACGGCTGCCTCGATGATAACCTGCTTGTCTTCCGTCAAATAGCGCTGGAGGCCTCGGAGCCACAACACCCGCCTGGGCTATTTCAGAGTTGTCCGAGACTGTACCTCCTGGCTGCAACCTGCACGGACATCCAGGGGTTGAAAATGATGGATGGATGGATGAATACGGCCTGAAACTGAACATACGGTGGCTTCTATGCCACCTAACCAGTGTTTTAATCATGCCGGAGACCATGAAATGAGGATTTTGGAGCCGAGACAAACCTGAGACTACTTACTAGTCGCAGATCGTTCAGTAAGCAAAAAAAGAAAGAAATACAAAAAAATGAGTAGTGCACGGAGGGGTAAACAAAAGCCAAAAAACCTACTTTTCGGCAAAAAATTGAAAGTCGATGGCGGACTGCAATTCACCCCTCTCTTTCGAAATTCCTTGCCTCTTTTCCAGTGAGGTATCCGCGGTGTCTGGCTAGCGCACGCCTACCCTCAGCTTCGCGCAGTGGGCACGAGCACTCCGTCATCCGGACGTATGCGCTCGTCAACGATCCACCCGCCGACGAACAGCGTTGCATCTGGCGTTCGTGGCCAATGCAGCACCGTGACGTGCCAGCTTATCATCGCTGAGAACGACGTACGGCGGTGCTTAAAAGCACGGCGATGCTGGAGTCGCCGGAACTCAGGAAACGTCTGGCTGTTGTCCCGGCACCACGTGATTACCGCTTCATTTGAGTCGAGGGTTGAGGACCTAAGGAGAGCAGAAGTTGAAAATCATGCCAGGTCCCTTTGGCAGCCAGCGTCTATCCAACGCGCTAAAGATAAGCGGAAGAAGTCTTTGCGTGCCCGCGGAGTCTGCCACCAAAGTGCTCGACGGCATCTCTTTTTAATGGGAAGCCGAGAACAGGCTGCGACTGGCGGGCACTCTTGTCTCCGCTTCCTCCATATGGGTCAGCAAAGTGGAAACGTCATCCTTAGAGCATTTGTTCTCATCGCGCTGATCCAGTGAAACCGCATGCCCAAGGGCAGCACCTCCTCGGCAACAAAGGCCGCCCGTTGAAGCCTCCGCGTCGCAGCCGGAGCCCAGCGCCCGGCACGCATTGCACGCGAATGCCGCGTCAGCGGCTCGGCTGGCACTCGTGTCCTCACTTGTTGGAGCCGAGTCCCGGCCGCACGCTGACGTCGCACTCGTGTCCAACTTCCGTTACTGCGCCACGATCTCCGCAGGTGACGTAAACAATGACAACAAGCGAAAAACGCTTCGAGGCTATTCGCCGCTGGAAGACATCGTCTTCTCGTCAAAAACGCTATTTGTTCACAACGCGAAATACAAAAAAAAGAAAGAAAATTAAGGCAATGTAAAGACACAAAAAATAATATATATATATATATATATATATATATATATATATATATATATATATATATATATATATATATATATATATATATATATATATATATATATATATATATATATATATATTTTTTTTTGCAGTAAGAAGTATTTGCATTTTAAACGCCCTATGCCGCTTGCTCCGCTGTCGCCATTTGCATGGCAAGATTCCGATCGGCACTAGGCATATTCTGCAGGTAGATGAGCTAACAAGAGCACGATGACAATGTTTTCTGGCAGGCGGAATTAAACTGCCCTTTCGACACCCCAGCGGGCTCGAAAAACGCGTGCGGACGTTTTGCTGAAATGGCCGATATGTGGGAGTTCTAACTGGATCGTGCAGCACGCGACAGCCGATCTCCTCCGGCAGCCGCCCAATGCACAATCGTTATCGGGTACCGTTAACTGCTGGTATCGGAATATTGCCGATGAATTCGTTGCTCAGGGCGGCACCGAAGACGTGTACGCAGTTTCTTTGTTTATCTTTGATTTTAAAGTGACTCGTTCGCTGCCGCCTTCGTCGGCCTGAATCCGTGAATTTGGCTTCGCGCTATATATGGGGGCTAGGCCTGTTTCCGTTGTACTGATGGCGGCGCGGCTATTGCCGCTCGGCGAACGTCGGCAACAAATGCGCTAAGAATGGGCGGTGAATTTTATATCGCTCTTGTTGCTCCCCCGCAAGTGGAACAGCGGAAATACGCGCAGGGCGTGACAATGCCTGCATCACGCCACGTCGAGCTGCATGCGCGCAGCAGAACCATGCCGTCATGTACATCGAAACACGAGAAGGCACGGGATATGCTCGGACAGGCCAGCTGTCTGTACTATAATGCAGAAACGGCCACCTTGCTCGGGCTCTAGATGTGTTTACCTTTGTGTCATTCATGCCAGTACGCAGCTTCAGATGTTAATATGTGCGGAGCGCATGGCATGTGGCAACTCAGAAGACTGACAGTCTGGATATTAACAAAGTGTCGATGAGATATTGTTCATTAGTATTGTGCATTCATTTTTTATTATATGTGGCTGCTTTAGCTAATTGTCATTCAATTTTTATTATTTTTAATGACAGCGCATGGGGCCGACAACGGTTGCATAAAACTGCAAATTCCAGGCAGAATCATCCGATGAATTTTTGTTTTGGCGACTTTCCATTAACAGCGACTCGACGGAGCTTGATGAGACGCAGTGAAACGCCTCGAAGCACTCTTGAGCTCAAGCAACACCACCCTAGACAGAGGCCTCCGCACGCGTCATCCTGTCGATTGAGACTCTGTTGAGCCGCGAGTGCCGTCGGCCGTGCCGCCTCCCAATCAGGCGTCGAAGATCGGCTCGAAGACAATAGCCGAGTGCGCGATCAACCTCTGATAACGTTTCATAGAATGCCTTGGATTTGCAGTGACGCATTGTCACTATATTGTTGTCCATATCTGCGGCATTTTAGTTTTGGGCCTGTTTTGTCTCTCAATAGAGCGTTTAGTCGAGAGGCAACACTCGTCCTCCTCCTCTTTACCAGTCCGTCTGTGCCTTTAATGACCAGCAAGTCATGACTTAACTCGTCTGCATCACCACTTTGGATAAGAACATTACTGCAATTCTGTAACTCCACGACCAGGTAATCTTAATAAAGAACGTAGTACCTATGGGTAGACACGACTTTTCTTCTGTCAACTAGATGCTAGTGTTCTTTGGCAACTTGCGATTTTAGTTCTAGGCTGGGCATTCAACGGCGCCCTTACCGTTGCATGACGCTAGACGCTGATCTATTACTGTATGGAATGTCATTCGTTTTGTCATTTTCTCAGAGTTCGAGGACAATTTGGCAGCAGTTGGTCGTCGAAGTGGGTTTAGAAATATATTTTGGAGTGCGGGACTCAGGTTATCATTTAGAGTAATATAGCTATGTCAACAGTAGAAAGGCATCGTTTTTTTTAATATGGAATGATTTTTTCTTTCAGAATCAAGTCGTGGCGTACACAATAGCAATAAAACTCGCACGGCAATTTTGACATTATTTTATTACATAATTTCTGCTTGCGCGTAATCCCTGGATTCTGGCACTGACCTGGACGCATCTGAATTGAGAGGAACGTGCTCTTCCTCGCAGCTTGCTACATTTCTTATATCCATTTCGACAGAGGCGGCACATCTGCCAAGACTCTTTCGGGAAATTGGCGCAGGGGCTATCGCGCTTCTATTTTCATCGCTGCACACAAGCTGTGCGCTGAAATGAAGATAAATTACGCTATCTCCCGGGGGGCTCATGGTGACAAGGCATCGTGATTTGAAAAGTCGGTGCGCATCTGCATCGGAGATAACCGCCAGCCCAACACAAACAGCGATACGCGAAGCCTTCATCGCGGCTTCGCGGCAAAACGGACGCTCATAAAACTCTCGTTGCCCGCAATAGCCAGAAGATTTCGGAAGGAGGATGCATGCGCGCGCGATATGAGGAAAACGAAGACGGCGGAAACGCGCAGCTGTGGAGAAGGAAGGAGAGTTGCGCATGCACCAGTGAGCACGCCGCGGACATAGACGAACAGAATGCTCCGCATCTACTCATCGCATAGTATGGACAACAGTTTAGAAGCCCGCCGCCGTCACTCAAAAAGCGCAAATTTCGTTACTTCAGGCGATCGGCAACCACGGCCACTCATGCAGCGAGATAAACAATCCTAGACGATCAGATTAGCCGCTCATGCCATTCGCGGTACAATCAATGCCGTGAGACGAAGTATAGAGCTGGCAAGGTGACGTTTTATTTAGCGATCATGTCGCAGTTTTTATAGACAGACGAAGACGCGAAACGCTATTTTATTTGCTGATCTATGTCGCTGCGATTTACCAACAAAGATCTATAGGTTAATTTCAGTGCCAACGCCAGCGGACGTACTCTACCAGCTCCTGCTTCTAATGTACGTATATGAAAAGTGTACGTATATTCTTTTTTTTTTTTTTTGCGGGAAGTATTTTGGAGAATGTGAATTCAACTTCGAACCAAAGTGAGTTTATTCGATAGAGCATGTTCGATTATATATCGGGAATTGGCTGGGTCTTACCGAAACCACGGGTGGCTTTCAGCGGCCTTCTTCATACACGTGGTATTGGGAGTTTGCGTCGCCGTGACATCGCAGTCGTATTCTGGCTACTTTCTATAAGTTGCGGATTCATGGAAAAAAGCGCGATGGAAAACGTATGGAGCCATCGCATTCTATAAACAACGCTGCATACGCTATTTTCCGTCTGCGAAAACCGATTGAATCCCGCTAAGCGAGTCGAGAACGTTGTCGGTACTGAAAGTCGCGACCTGCTACGCTTTGACCTTTTCTACGCGAATGGAGCAACGCGCGCGCTTTAATCCAGATCGCTCAACCGCGAGCGCGCATTCCACATCAGGGCGGGAAGATCGTCCCAGTCATGACCCTGTTCGGCGTAGATACCAGACCACGGACGACAGAAGCGCTGCATCGCGTAGCACCTTCGCTGGGATCCCTCAGCGGCATCAAGGCGCTCTTCGTCATTCGGCTGATGCCGTTCAACTCAAAGATGCGCAGGCCCTCGATATCGGCGCAATCGGCCGTGACGCAGCCAGGCGCGGCCGAACGACGGGACGAGCGCCCTGAGAAACAGGTCTGTGCCGCCGTACGAAAAAACGAAGACAATAAAATGTTGTATGGTACGAAGATCGGCATAGCTCGTTATGAATGCTTTATCCTTTACACCCCGCCAATCCCAAAATGTTGCCGCCCGTCCTTCCGTCCATTACATTTCCCGCCAAATTTAGCGGGAAGAGGGCGTCACGTGACAGTGCTCTATCCGTCAACTGGCTTCCCTTCGAATTTGTGGGAAAAGTAACCTCTCGTGGCTAAAACATCGATTCAGTTTCCCAGCATTTGGCGGAAAATTTCGGCCTGTACCTATTTGGCGTTACCGCTATATTTTGCGGAAAAATTCACGTCTTGTGACCCAGACACGAATCCAGTTTCCCCGCTAAATTTAGCGGGAAAATACAAATCACGTGACACGCCAATTTCCTCCTGCAATTCTCTCACAAATACACTTCACGTATACCGGAAACACTTTCAATAAAATATTTCAAACCGAGCGGACTGTTTTGATCAGCGTGATTGACGCCTACTCTTGTTTTCCATAGACTGTGAAGGCCAGTATTCCCTATAATGTATTTCATGCATTAGAAAACATTGAAGGAAGAAAAAGTCGTTGCAATTATTTCTTATTATAATTATTATTATTTTTATACACACGTTAGAGAAAACCTGTGAGTTCAGGCAATGCCGTCCATCCTCGTACTCAACCCCCAATACCATTAGTAAAAAAAAAAAGTCGTCTCGCGGAATGTTACTTATCTGCCCCTCCTGTATTTGAAGTGAAAGGTAACGCGCTGTTGACAAACAAACTCACGCGAGAAATTGGGCACTGCGCCTGCTTTGCAGAACCGCGTGGAGCGCCTGCGCGTGCACGCACTGCAAATAATTAACGATCGCAGCGGCGTGACGCCAACATTGTCGTCACCCATCCATTGCCTGGGCGCCATGTTTGAGGCGTTCGGCGTCTTGTTAGCGGCAGCTTAGTAGTGCCGTAAGAGCCGTGGCGTTCATCTCGCTCGCGTTTGACAGCGATGGGTGTGGCGAAGCCGGTCGGGACCTGAGTCGAAATAAGCGTGACTCGTGCTACGTCCTCGAGCGGCACTTGAACACGCGGCGTGGAATGCCGTCCTCAACGCCCAAACGCCTCGCAAAAGAAACATCGGACGGCAAAAGAAAAGTAAAACGTAGTTTGCTAATTATTTGCGGTGACTGAACGTGAAATCATTGGGGGATATCGTGCGAAAGCTGTCAACACTGCATAACCGGTCCTGCAGCTATTTGAGCTATTTCTGGAACAGACAGAACCGCGTAAGTAATTTCATATAACTGCCATCTTATATAGTAGGTTAAGTAAGTTTGGAGTTTTCGGTTTAAACCGATAAAAACCGATAAAAGCACGCCGAATCCATTTTCGGAAATTCGGTTTTAACCGAAAAAGGTCAGTTTGTAGGTTCGGCGTTTTCGGCTTAAACCGATAAAAACCGACAAAAAGTACGTTGAATCTATTTGCTAAAATTCGATGTTAACCGAAAAAGGCCACTTTGACCTTCCAGTCGTACCGCAGAGCCGTGGCGAAAAAGGGGAACGGACAGTGCCTATCGAAACGTGTCCGAATGTATGGGATACACGGATGCCATCACGACGGTTTTGGTTTAATGTGCGCATCATCGATCGGAACGTGAAGTCCGAAATGCCCCATGACTTCGCCATGTACGAGCGTGTTTTTCAAACTCGTTCTGAGGAAGACTGACTTGATGCAAGCTCTGCAGCCAGAGTTTAGTGAGTACACGAAATATGTTGGGCTTCAAAACGTCGCAACGTGTCTCTTTTGGCGGTCAGATTTGGTTGATTGGCCGATTTTAGCTCAGGCAGCGCTTCACCTCCACAGCCTGCCAGTGTCCAGTGTTATTCTTGAAGCTCAGAGTCATATTAACAGGAAAGAAAGAGTGCGGATCAACGAGAACCTGGGAAGTACATGTGTGTTTACTATAATAAGATCACGTAATCCTGATATACAGAAGGTGAAGTTCGATGTGTTTTGGGCATAGGCTTCATATCTGACTTGTCTGTACCTCAATGTGTTTTTTATTGTTTCTTTTACAGTGGCACACATTTGTCAAAAGTGTCCATTTCTTTTTCAATGTATCTGTGCCGTTATTCTGAGAGCGATCACAAATATCAGAGCTACAAGGATCATCTGATCCGGAATCCGTTCGTGTTTATTTCATATTCAAAAAAGAGGGTAAGCATTTGTGGGCGAAATACCCTGCTACAAAAAAACTGAAAATTAGTTTTACAAGCCAAACACCAAAAGGCGGGTACAAAAAACCGACAGAAAACATGGACCGTTCAAGTTAGAAGGTAGGAGAAGCTCTCCACAAGCGTGATACGCCAGACATAATCCCTCGCAATCGAAGAAAGTTCCTCAAACGCTCCTTGTTCTTCAATGGATAGATAATGGCCACAGAGTGGTGCCAACTGTTCCGGTACTTTATAGAAAGCGACCTTTGTATTCATCGGAGAGGGTAGAGCATGGCAGCCTTTTATCAGGGCCTAAATCCAGTGGTGTTTAACCGCATCGGAAAACTCTAATCTACCTCTTGGCTTCACAACGCTAAATTCAAAGTCGAAAGGTAAAGCAAATATGTACCAGAAAGCAAGACTCCTCGCGCGTTGGTCGCGTCGTCATGTAAACGATGGGACGCTATTGGATATGGCGGAGATGGCGGAGGGATATGCGATTCCCGCTGGGGGCATTTGCCGCTTAACACCGGCCTGCCAGCCTACTACAGTCAATCATAAGATGTTACTCTTGACACGAAACGCGTCGAGCCTTTGGTTACAGGCTGGCTTTTCTGCCGGGGTGTGCCATTCATGATGCCGGGCGAACCGATTGCTCGAACGTCGCCTTGTGTTTACTAATGAATTAAAAAAGAGAACCAGCGGGTGAAGATACACCCGCTTGGCAGCCGTAAAAGAAGGCCATGTCTGGTAGCATGATCGCGATGACACGCGAC